>JAOVYU010000042.1:14357791-14368041 GCA_025674565.1 Synodontis membranacea
AGGGAGAACTAACAGGCAGCCTTAGTTTTAAGTTGTACTGCCCTCTAGTGACAGGGAGAACTAACAGGCAGCCTTAGATTTAGGTGAAGAAATTCAGGAGTCTACTTCCGGGTCGGCGCGCGGTGATGTGGGCAGTGTGTGACTGTTATTGTTTAATGCCAGGCTTTTTGAGGATTTCGCAGATGTGTGAAAAAACGCGAATGTAAATTAGTTAGTTAAAATTTCGCGAATCTGCAAGGCCGCGAATAAGGAAGCGCGAATGCGTGAGGTATTACTGTGTTTATAAAACGACCTGTAATAGCAAATGTTGTAGTTAGTTTCTCTGTCCAGCACGGAGCCGAGCAATTGGGCAATCGTCATCCCCTCCTCTTCTTATTCAATAGTGGAAAACACTCAACAGAAGCAAGAGACAATATTTGCCAAAGCTTATGGCAAAGCTGCAGGTGGCATTTCTGCAGTCAAGAGCTGGTTTTAAAAGGTGAATTTGAGCTAGATGATGAGCCAAGAAGTGGTAGACCAAAGGAAACGAATGATGAGGAGCTTCCGAAACCGTTGGGTAAAAACGCGACACAGTCGACTCGAGAGCTGACAAGACGTTTGAGTATGGATCATTCTACTGTTCTAAGGCGTCTGAAGGCAAAGGGGAATGCATAGATGAATTCTGAAAGTCATAGAATCTAACAGCAATTACTTTGAAGACTAACTCTAGGTAAATATTTTAGAAAATCGCAAATAAAGAGTTCAAAAGGCCATGAACTTGTGCACCACCCGGATAGTAGTGTCCATTATGGTTTAATGTGGCAAAAAAATGTCATTCTCTCCTCTAATGCCATCGCAACGTCAATGTATTTCATTATGCCTCTGTAAGACTTTCCCTTACCAAATGAAAAATCTCTAGGTGTAGAAGAGACTCCTTTATTAACGCTGAGCTAACGTTCTTGTTCAGCGTATCCATTAAACAAGAACATAAATTAACAACATTACAGGCACGATTGTGTTAACCTGAGCAGTTTAATAGTAAAAATGTGAGCATAAGCATAGCAAAGTTGTTCCTGTGCATGTTTTGCAAATGACCATGATTTTATGTCATGGCCATGTTCTAAGCCATGATGGCCATGATAACGCATCTAGACGAGTCTAATCTTGTTTGCTCGCTCCTGACGTGGTCTGAGTTTACATGCTTGTTATCTTCGGAACAGGTCCAGGAAAAAAAAAACTTTCAGTTGAAAAATACTGAAAAATCCAGGATCTTGTCAAATTTGCCAACAATCTGATCCCATTAACAAGGTGATGTGATGCCGAAGCGAGTATTTAATATACAGTAGCACGAATCTATGCAGTAACAGTAATTACTGTATATAACCTACAGTAAACATTAAACTATGGAGATACAACACACAGTAAACAAATGGATATAAATAGTATAGAATAGAAAGTAGACAATAGACTATATACAGTAAACACCACAAACTATATTATCCAGTAAACAATAAACTGTAAACATCAAACACCAGACACTGTAGTAATCTTGATCATGTAAACCAGAGGTCCTCAACCCCTGGTCCGTGGACCGGTACTGGTCCGTGGATCGTTTGGTACCGGGCCGCAATGAAAGAATTTCGTCGGTTAAAATTATGGTCGCCCCGCTACCGCACTTGACTCTGGCACGCCGTTTAACGCATCGGAGACACAAGCTGACCCGAAAACATAATTCACTGGAGAGCTTTTTTCGGGAAGGAACGAGCAAACGATGGGACAGCAGAAGGGCCAGAACGGGACTGCTAGCAAAAATAAAGCAGCGTATAAAAGAGAATACCAAGATTCCTACCCAAGTTACGGGTTCATCGCAACAGGTGATACACGAGCTCCACACCCGTTATGCGAACCCCCGTGCCTCTACCTGGTCAGCGGAAACATTTTCATGCATGAAACCGGACCGTGGTATAAGAAAGGTTGGGGAGCGCTGACTCTGTGAACTGTTTAAATATTCTTGAGTATTCTGTAAAGCGACTTGTGTGGGTGGAATTGGTATAAATCGGTCTGTCTTGTAAAATGACTGAGTGGGTAGAGTAGGTAGGAGTTAAATTAAACAGCCATCAAACAGATCCGTTTAAGAGTCTTAACGGCCATAGGGAAGCAACTGTTCATGAATCTAGTCTTGACCTGGATGGTCTGTAATCTTCCTGATGAGAGGAGCGTGAGCAGTCAGTGGAAGTGGTGAGAGGGATCTCGTGGGTTTAATTTATAGCCATGCAGCTGAAAATCTCTACCGAGTGCGCAACTGCAAATAGTCTGGTCAGGAAACGATTAAACATGTGTTGATGTGTTCGAGGTGGTGTCTTGATATAGTAACCAGTGATTGCTGGTTGTTAAAAGCAGCATTGCGCCAGGGGTGAACAAGTCATAAATTCGGTAGCTAGCCCACCAGGCAAGTGAAAGCTCCATGGCACAGAAGTCCAATTTACAAGGCTACAACGCAGCAGCCTCAAGAGCTCTTTAAAGCGGTAATTAAACTCCGAAGTATTAAGAGCTGTGGAAAATAAGCAGGTATTAGAATCCATGGGATTGCGGCCATAGTCTTTTATCCTCTCCTGATAATCTCTCCGATGATGAAGCGTAATCCTGTTTGGAAACAGTACTGTACAAAAGCGTTAGTCACCCTATTTTTTATTTATTTGTTTTTTTTAAAGTACAAATTGTGTTTATAGATATTTATTTTATGAATGCCACGGAACCGGGTCGGTACAAGAACAGTTTCGATGCGGCAGATTCTCCAAGATGCTCTGGAAAACCTACCAGCTCGTTTCCTTATAAAGCTGCAAGCAAAGCAACTGGGTCATCACGCCAAAGGTTGCCTTTATTTTATTACTGTTCACTGCACATTATAGTGGTTTTCTTTGACATAGATTTCATTTTATTATTTTTTGAACTCGTTTTTGCAGCGTTTCATTGCATATGCCTGAGACCTCTCCACATCTGTTCATATTCCTGACTGTAGAACAGTTGAACATATTGGCTATATATTGTGTATTGTGTTTTGAGTCTAATTTGCTTCACTGACGGATCAAATTCTTATTCTCTTATCAGATTATAACTTCAGTTTGGTATAAAAACCAGCAACCTGATAATTGAACCAAAAACATCTCTCTGTATATCTGCGTCTGTATGTAATGTAAATTTCATTCTGTTCCAGATAATAATGGGTCTCCTTCAGGTTGGCTTTGTCTCCGTCTTCCTTTCTGACTCTCTCCTGAGCGGCTTTGCCACTGGCGCCTCTCTCACCATCCTCACTTCCCAGTTGAAGTACCTGCTGGGCCTGAAGCTGCCTCGTGCCCAAGGTTGGGGCTCCTTGATCAAAACCTGGATCAGTCTCTTTAAGAACCTGGGCCAGACCAACATGTGTGACCTCATCACCAGCATCCTCTGCCTGCTCCTTCTGGTCCCCACCAAAGAGCTGAACGACCGCTTTAAATCCAAACTCAAGGCACCAATCCCCTTTGAGCTGTTTGTGGTTGTCATTGCCACGCTGGCTTCCCATTTTGGTCGTTTCCAGGAGAAGTATGGATCCGAGGTATCCGGGGTTATTCCCACCGGCTTCATGCCCCCTCAGCTCCCAGCATGGGATCTCATACCCAATATAGCACTCGACGCCTTCTCAATAGCAATTGTGGGCTTCGCCATCACAGTGTCTCTGTCTGAGATGTTCGCCCAGAAGCATGGCTACATAGTAGATCCCAATCAGGAGATGTACGCCATCGGGTTCTGCAATATCTTTCCATCATTTTTCCGCTGCTTCACCACCAGTGCCGCCCTGACCAAGACACTCGTGAAGGAGTCCACTGGTTGCCAAACCCAGCTCTCAAGCCTGGTTACTGCTCTCGTGCTACTGCTGGTGCTACTCGTCATCGCGCCTCTCTTTTACTCTCTTCAGAAGTAAGTGAATACTGTAATCTCAGTCTAGGAGAGAGGGAGGAAAATCTTTTTATGCATTTAAGCAACAGATAACCCTTTTCCACCAACAGGGAAAATTGGAAAAATAAATTGGTTTGGAACCTGAAGAGTTGATTCCCAACTGGAACCAAAAGGTAGCTGGTTTTGCGAACAGTGACTATATCGGTGGGTGTGTTCCATTAGTTTGGAGAGGAAACAGAGCGCAGGAATGGAAAAGGATAAATTAGACAAACGTGTGCAACGACAGAACAAATGCTCGGAGGTAATCGGTGCCAGCTGACATCCTGCTACTACTGTTTACTTCCATTGTGCATTGTGCAACACCCTCCGTTGATGACGCATCCTTGATTACAGTGTTTCTGCACAAAACCTAGTGGAAACATGAGTCTCTGTCTCTCTCTCTCTCTCTCTCTCTCTCTATATATATATATATGGCACCAAGGATTAAAAAAAAAATCCTGAATGGAGCCAGGTCAAGACCCTCTTCCCTGCTGGTGATAAAGGGATAAGAGTGAGAAACTGGGGGACGTATTATAAGTGACCCTCAAAGTTCAGGGTGTCCTTCATCTATGGACACACCCAGACAAACACAAATGCACACGAATATGTTCTTTCGTATCAGTAAGATGCTCTTCAGATCTAACTCTGAAACACGTGCATACAGAGGAGAACATAATGAACATAAAACTTATACAGACTGTATACAGTATGAATTGCACAAGTAGGTGTTAGGGATGTAATTCCATTTTAAAAATGTAAAATTCCATTTTAATGTGATACTCTCAAGGAGGCGGGTTTGAAGCACAGGGCTTTTCCTGTTCTGCTGTTAGATAGTAGTGTTCTCAGTCACACAGCTCGCTAAAGTGCTAAACGTGATTTTGATTCCTGTGTTGTCCATTACTTCATATGAACTTCCCAATCGCCAATCAGGAATCAGCAGCGAAAGGCTGTCCGGATGGTGCGGGGAATTTGCAGTGCATGCATTCTCTTTGCTTCGTTTTCCTGTTTTGTTCTGCAGACCAACACAGAAGGGGTTACTTTATCATTTGTGATATTAGTGCCAGTTTAGTGGACTCATATTTGGCAGATTTGCCACTCGTCTGGATCCAGCACCCACTGGCTGTCCGCGTGTTCGGTACTGGGAAGCCAAAGTGCTACCTTACGCCAGACCTTAAAGATTTGAACGAATCTTCGGGCTCCTGCTTGCTGCTGGCCATTGCGATTTTTCCGCAAGTTAGCGATGATGGCATTTTAAATTGTGAAAAGCTGTGTAATCAGTAGAAGCTTTTTTTTTGTTTGTTTTTCGTTCTGTTTTAGCCTTTCTTGATCCAAGTTGCAGAGGAAGTTCTTGTTGGCTTGATTGCATGTGAGTTTCCGCATCTTTGCGTCGCATTTACCTTCTCCTTATTTGTTTTCAGATGCGTGCTGGCTGTCATCATTGTGGTGAACCTGCGTGGCGCCTTGCGGAAGTTCCGCGATGTTCCGAGAATGTGGAGTGTGAACCGTATAGATGCTGTCATCTGGCTGGTGACCATGGCCACGTCAGCGCTGGTAAACACTGAGCTGGGTCTGTTGGTAGGCGTTCTCGTGTCTGCGTTCTGTGTGCTAGGCCGCACCCAATGTGCCCGGGCACTTGAGCTGGGCCAGGCAGGGCACCGTGAACTCTTCGAGAACCTGGAATCATATAAAAACCTCCGCAAGCAGCCCGGGGTGGCTGTGTTTCGCTATGAAGCTCCCATCTACTACGCCAACCGGAGTCTGTTTAAAAAATCTCTGTATCGCAGCGTGGGCCTGGACCCGCAGAAAGAGAAAGCCAGGTGCAAGAAGATGGAAAAGCAGAAGAAGAGGAAGGAAGACACCGACATGCACGCCAGTGTTTTCCTCCCGTCTTTTCACACACTGATCCTGGACTGCAGCGCCGTGTTATTTCTGGATACGGCAGGAGTTAACACTCTGAAGGAGGTGTACAAGGATTACAAGGAGTTTGCCGTGCGCTTGTTATTAGCCCAGTGCAACACATCGGTGATCGATTCACTGCGCAGGGGTGGTTATTATGACCCCAAGAGCACAGAGATCCTTTTTCACACCATCACTGATGCCGTCCATTACGCCCAAAGCTGTCAGTTACAGAACGGTGACTGTGAGACTCGTTGCTGATGAAACGCTACACGTTTACTACACTGTCCAACCAATCCTATGTGCCTTACTGGAATATTTTAAACAGATTATTATTATTATTATTTTTTTTTTTTTCGTAATGTCCCGGGCTCTTCTCAGTCCTAACCTATGTTTAATAACGGACGGAATATACCTGGATGTCTTATCTGTATTCAACGCCTGTTCCTTATATGCAGAAAATTCTGAATAGTTTCAGAAGAATTATTGCCAGTACAAAAATGAAGTGTCATTGCTGTTATGAAACTCATTACTGATTGTTTTTGTCTTGTCTGGGTTTTTACAAGGACAATGAAAGTGCAAGAACAACTGGACTGTTCAACCTTGGACAAAATTGAACCTTGGACTCCATTTTGCAGGTCAAAGAAAATGGAGCAAAGTAAATGTTACAGGTCTCAGAAAGATATATATATATATATATATATGTGTGTGTGTATGTATGGATGCAAAGCCATTGATTACAGTTTCTCAGATCGGTCTTACCAAATAGTATAAATATATAAAGATGAGTGATTGTATTTTTATTGCATTTTTAATAGTGTGGGTTTGTCTTTAGTTTTGTTTTATTTTTGATCAGACTATTCTTTACATTCCTTCTAGGTTGAGACTTAGACCAACAGAAACAGGCTGTATTGTAGTTTGGTGCAATTCCTCTTTTTTTTTCCCATGCACCAAAGCAAACTAAAATGTTTACTGAGCCTCCCCGTCTGCGGGAGATTATCCCTTGTTATTCTGATTCAGGGTAAGTACTGCGTAGCTGCTATGCACAATCGTAATGTCCAGAAAGTCAGTCGTTGTATCTTTATGTATTCTATATATTTGTTTTATAGCATTATATATTATTTATGAATGCACATGCAATATGATGAACATTAGGATGCTATTTGATCAGTTATTCTCTTTTCCTTAGATTAAGAGGGGAAATCTTCATCTTTTTATTTCTTTAATTGTGCTGTTCATCATAAGAGAGTGTTATTAACTGTTTACCTGGTATAATGTCTGTTAACCTGCTTTCAAATGTTAATCAAAATAAACTGGGTTTACAGGGTATAATGACTCCTTAATTTCTTGCCTTTAAGTAGCTCTGTGTTAAAGGATTAGGCAGGATTTGGAAAGAATTCCTTGCTGCATGTGTAATTCCACAAGAAAACCTGGATCTTCCATATGAGCAGGCCACTTGTGCCAAAACCTTAAACAAAATAAGACCCAGGAGCAAATATTAACTATATAAAATATTGAGAAATTGGATTTAAGAGAACGTAAAGACGCCAACATGCCGGTGCAGGGATTAAGCAAGAGAGTTCTGGGTTTGCATGTTCTTATGCCTGCATGGGTTTCCTCGGGGTGCTCCGGTTTCCTTCCACAGTCCAAAGACCTGCAGATTAGGTTAAATTGGCCGTAAGTATGAATGTGAGTTGTTATTGGTGTCTGTGTCAGCCAGGGGTGTCCAAACCTGTCCAGAAAGCGGCCGGTGTGGGTGCAGGTTTTCATTCTAACCAAGCAGAAGCCACAGCTGATTCCACTTGTTTGATCAGTTGATCTTGACTTTCAATAGACTCAGCTGTGGCTTCTGCTTGGTTAGAATGAAAACCTGCAAACCCACACCGGCCCCCTTCTGGACAGGTTTGGACACCCCTGGTATCAGCCCTGAGATAGATTGGTGATCTGCCCGGTGTGTTACGCCACCTCTTGCCCAAAGTCAGCTGGGATTGGCTCCAGCTTCCCTGTGATCCTGACGGATAAGCGGTACAGATAATGGATGGAGGGAAAGTATAGCTAATATTTCAAAACTGGATTCAAATTCAACAGAATTTGGTAGGCGCACTTACATTCATCTCATTTGTATAACTGAGCAGTTGAGGATTAAAGACCTTGCTCAAGGGCCAACTGTGGTATCTTGGAGGTGGAACAATTCGAACCTTCTGATTAGAAGTCCAGCATCTTAACCAGTGAGCCACCGCTGCGGTTTTTCTTTTTTTTTTCTTTTTTTTTTACAAGTGATCACTACAATCAAATGAATCATAAGGCAATACGTTTGACCCGCTGTATGGTTCATTACATTATCCACAGGAATTGCTATTCTAACCTGGCATTAGCGAGGAAACTGGGCTAAACCGGTAATCTGTTTAATGCTTGAAAGCTAGTGAAAACATCCTTATTGAGATGTTAGTTTAATGGAGTTCCTGCCTTCTGGGGAGACAAAGGAGGCTCCACCATGCTGACATATTTTACTGAGGTAGGGTCGCCTCTGTTAATCCTCAAGGTCAAACTTCAGTCTTTTGACTTCTCCAGATTCAGACGCCCATGGAGAGTAATGGTGCTAACTATTAACATTGTGTAGTATAACAAGGTCACAGAAGATGATGAATTGGTATGATTCTTCATCATTTTTTGTACACATTAATCTGGCTGGATGCTAAATTGAAATGCTTGGATGATAAACTGACCCTAATAGACTTCTATATAGCAGACGGTCGCTGGCTGGATGAGGGAAGAACAGACCTTCGGCTTTCTTAAAGGAGTACTTTGGAGGGGTAAATTAAACATTTGGGTTTTTTTTTTTTCTATATTTCGAAATATAATTGTGTAAATGTACAAGTGCTTCGTATAAATAATACTCTGGTCACGTATAAATACTCTTAATCATTTCCTTGACTCCTTAATTTAGTTTTGAGGTCTTTCCCACCTTTCACACACACACACACACATCTATATCAATGAAACTGCCCTATAGTATACTGTAATTTGGCTCAATGGCTGAAGGTACAGCTCCCTAAGCTCACCACCAGAGTGCAGCATTGTCATAAACAGAACAAACATTCTTGCATTGCAGCCAGATGTTTTCTCACTAATAAAACTAATGATATTTGTGGTTAAAAAAAAAAAAAAAAAAAAAGCTTCACTTGAGAACGGTCAAAACAACCTGCAGTTTTATGATCCTGTTGACAGGTAATCCCGTTTGGAATCCCTGATGGGAAAAGTGTTTGTCATTTGGAAGTTTGGCTGCAGTTGAGCTGCTAATTTGGCTGGGCTTCATAATGCCATTAACACTGTCAGAGCAGATTGTCTCCTGTCAAGGGAAAGACAAATGTATTCTGCCCCATTTGCAAGGCTGAGACACTGGGAGGTGTCCAAAGAGTTCACTGTCTCAATGACATTAGCAGGAGTGTGCTGATGTAAGCGGCTTCTTCCTGCCTTCTCCTTCCGACCCTTCTACTGGGTATTCGATTAATGAATTCAGCTTTTCTTGTCAAGGTGTCAGGATCATGCATGTGAATGTTCCTGTTTTACTTTGTCTGTAGGCACTCGGGGATTAAACTAGGAATATATTGCCAGTTTTGCGTTTATTGCTTTGTCAGAAAGAATTCCTGTGTGGCCAAGCTTCCAACCCAGTCACATTTGAAACCATTTGAAAGCACTTCACGGACACTCTGATGTAAAGTTTGGGTTACTCCAAGATAATGTGCATTGTGCCTAAATCAGGGGAATCTCACACTGTTTCTGCAGACCCCTTGAACTCAAAAACTCAAAAAAAAAAGAAAAAAGAAAAAAAGAAAAACATTCCATAATACTGTATATTAGTACACATTTATTTCACTTAAACACATAATGCAATATAATGCACCTAAAATCCTGTGGTCTTATGAAAGCCATAGTGATTTTTCTCTTCTTCTTCTTCTTCTTCTTCTTCCTGAACTTTTCACCAGCAGTCCACTTTAGGCTCAAGTTGACATTCTTTACCGGGATACTTGATATTGAGTAATTGAGGTTTGGATTAAACCCATTCAATTCAAGTGACCAGTCAAGCAGGCTAATAACTATAAGAACTCAATAATAAATATAATAGGTTTTATAATTGTGGACGGCGATTTCCAATAAAGAAATAAATAAAAATTGTGCTTCGCAAATCCCACTGCCCCAAATAAATTAAAGAGGAACGAGATAATATTTAATACACAGGAGCCTAAACAATTTCCCAGTCCCAATTTTTCCAATTTTCCTGTCTGTCTATCTGTCTATCTGTCTGTCTGTCTTTCGTCTATCTATCTATCTATCTATCTATCTATCTATCTATCTATCTATCTATCTATCTACCTCTATATCTATCTATCTATCTATCTATC
>JAOVYU010000042.1:14368141-14384675 GCA_025674565.1 Synodontis membranacea
GTGGGTGGGTGCCCGGGCAGCAGGTGAGACTACAGCTTTAGGCATTTTTGACTGCACATGTGTTTCCATATAAAACAGCAGAAGACACACAACCAGCCCGACTGCAGGGACAGACAAATTACGAGAGTCCTCATCAACCCCCCCTTGTTGACTGCAGCTTTTTAATTGTAATTGGATAATTTTATAATTAACTATATAATGGGTTAGGTAATTACCGGTCATCAGTTGTTAGCATCCATGAAAACCCACTCTCCTTTGTGAGCGAGAGCACTCGTGGCTGTATTCTCCTCTGCAGCACAATTCATCCTTATGTAAACTGCTCATTGCTTCCAATCAGTGTTCTGAAAAGAAGAGGAGACAAAAAAAAAAAAAAAAGCAGCTCATATTCGGAGCGGTTCTAAGGCAGGCACGGTATGTGGTTTGCCCAAAACTAATCTGTTGCCTTACTGTTATTTGAGCATTGGCTTTGCTTTACATTCAGGTACAGTGCTTTGGGTTTTTTTTTTTTGTTTGTTTGTTTATTGTAGTGCTTTAGTTTTGTTTTACGGATTGTGCTGCGGAAGCGGCTGTTGAGATAAGGGCAAGTCGTTGGCATCTCAATTTGTCTTCTGTACCTGCATAATGGACACTGTGCCATTGTGTTGCCTCGCAGGAGGAAAAAAAAAAAAAAAAGGTTCAGTTGAAGGCAAATGTAGTGTCTGGCAAATTTTCTCCTTCTTTTCCAAGGTCCTTTTCCTGGCCAGCGATTTATTTATGTACCTGCAGTAATGTCTTCTTATGACTGTTTAGCTTGATCTCTCTTTTCCTCCTCCGTCTTCTAGTTAGCGCAAATCCCAAATGGCTTCCTATTCACCTTGTTTGTGCCCTACAGGTACATCCAGGATATAGCATATACCAGGATATAACGCTGAGCACCCTACCTAGTGCCCTAGAGCGGGTAGTACAGCTGGAAAGTGCCTGCTCATTGTGCTTGACTCATCTCTAAAGGAACGCGAGCGTGGGTTTGTGCTGTGAACGGATATCAAAGCAGAGCGAATTCGAGGACGAAACAGATGCGGCTGATATACATCGTATCGTTGCGTCTTTGGGCAAAAGTAAACGTTACTCAGGAAGCAGGATTCCAGCAAACAGCCCTTGTGCTCACTGTTGGGTGGTTCTGTTACATGTCAGAAAGTTCGTGTTGGCAGATGTCTTACCCCGTAGCTCTGAGTACTGTCACATTTTGTGCCATTTAGCTCAGTGGTGAGCACCAGCTGGTTTGTCTGGCTAATGCAGGGACATTTCTTCTCCTTCTCTAAAAGAGGGATGCTATACTTAGTCCTAAATGGTCCAAGTAGTTACCCTAGCTCCTAAATTGCTTGATTTAGAAGCTGTGTTAGAAAGAAAACAGGTCCATCATTGCATCAGAACCACTGCAATGTCCTTGAGGAACCTCCAGTTGCTTATAAATGAAAAATCACCAAACTATGCTGAGTTCCATTTGGCTTCCAAGCATTAATACATGAACTTGTGAACTCAACAAACTGATGACAAATTAATGATGAGGACATTAAAGAGGTCAATCAATGTCCTAGACCAATATCAGTTTGAACATTAGTATACAGTGAATTACAGTTAATTGACTGAGAGCCAAAAGAGAGAGAGACAGAGAGAGAGAGAGAGAGAGAGAGAGACTGAAACAGAACAGTCCAGGTTACATAGAGATGGGTGTCCAGTGAAACTGAATTTCTCTGCTGCCGTGCCTGACAATTTTCAATGCCACTTATTCAATGGCTCAATGTGTCTTACGTCAAGACAGTGACTGCATTATGTTCCTCTGAGGAAAAAGACTTCGCTGTTTTGGGAGGTTCTGAGTCTCATTTAAGCTTGACGTTTCCATTAGACAAGAATTCATTGGAAAGTCACAACCAGGACCTGGAAGACAGATGTCAACAGAGTAAGCAAATTAATTGCTGACCGTTTTAATTTTCCAGTGTTTAATATGCTGCGTGTCTGATTTGTAATTCAGTTTTTGTCTAGAAGTCAACACCCTACCCCATGACCAATCACAAAGCATACTCTAGAGCACATTGTACACCGACCAGGCATAACATTATGACCACTGACAGGTGAAGTGAATAACACTGATGATCTCAAAGTTGATGTGTTAGAAGTAGGAAAAATGGGCAAGCGTAAGCATTTGAGCGACTTTGGCCATAGCCAAATTGTGATGGCTAGACGACTGGGTCAGTGCATCTCCAAGACTGCAACTCTTGTGGGGTGTTCCTGGTCTGCAGTGGTCAGCATCTATCAAAAGTGGTTATGGGCGGTCAAGGCTCATTGATGCGGGTGGGGAGCGAAGGCTGGCCCATGTGGTCCGATCCAACAGACGAGCTACTGTAGCTCAAATTGCTGAAGACGTTAATGCTGGTTCTGTTAGAAAGGTGTCAGAACACACAGTGCATTGCAGTTTGTTGTGTATGGGACTGCAAGGCCACGGACCAGTCAGAGTGCCCGTGCTGACCCCTGTCCACCGCCGAAAGCGCCAACAATGCACACATGAGCATCAGAACTGGTCCACAGAGCAATGGTAGAAGGTGACTGATGAACCATGTTTTCTTTTACATCATGTGGATGGCCGGGTGCGTGAGGGAAGAAGGCAAGCCAGTAGATGCAATGTGATGCTTTGGGCATTGTTCTGCTGGGCCAGCCATGTGGATGTTCCTTTGATACGTACCACCTACATAAGCATTGTTGCAGCCCATATACACCCTTTCATGGAAACGGTATTCCCTGATTTCAGTGGCCTCTTTCAGCAATGTGTCCTGCTACAAACAAACATTGGTTCAGGAATGGTTTGAGGAGCACAACAACAAGTTTTAGGTGTTGACTTGGCCTCCAAATTCCTCAGATGTCAGTCCAATCGAGAAAAAGTCCGATCCAGGGAGGTCTCACCTCGCAAATTACAGGACTTAAGGAATCTGCTGCTAATATCTTGGTGCCAGATACCACAGTACACCTTAAGGGGTCTCGTTTATTTTTTCACAACAGTTTATGCACAAACAGTTTATGTTTGTTTGAATGCACAAGTGCAGTTTTTCAGGACATAACATGCACTTTCACATTATTCCCTTATTAATTACACGAGAGAATGATTTTGATACATGATTTTTTTCAGTTTTGCTTTGTTTTAGGTTTTAAGCACACCTGATCCCGCTGATGAGCTAATATGAAACATCCATCAACATCCATCATGCTGTGGACAGATGTGTCGAGAGCAGGAACAACTCTTGAATCATAAAGAAAATGAAATGCTTATTTGTTGAATGAAATAATTTTTTAATTAGATTTTTCCAAATTAATAGAAACCTTTTGAACCTTGAACTGTCTCTGTGTCTTTTATGGACACATCTGACAGCTGAAGCCCCAGCTCTCTCTCTCTCTCTCTCTCTCTCTCTCTCTCTCTCTCTCTCTCTCTCTCTTTTCTGTCCCTGTGTTCAGAAGCAACATGCCAAATCTCTCAGGTCTCACAGGGCCAGTGGTCTCCAGATGGCATGTAGACCAGACTGAAACAGCTGTAGAAGAGTGAGTGATGGGCATAAACTGTGGAAATTTTAACACGTTTCATTGAAGAAGACGACAGAAGGGAACAGAAGAAGCACGTGAAAAGGAAGTGCTTTTGTTGCATTTTACTAATGGCATTACAACATAGGTCTGCCTACAGATTAAGCATGTGAATAGGAGCTGAATAGAACCGGGCGGATTTGAGTGAATCATTTTTCATTTGTAAGGTGGCAAGAGATTATAAAAAACATTTTTTTTTAAAAAGGCATTGTTTTCTTTTTGATGCGATATCGGTTTCCTCTTATGTCAGGTTTTATATGATCTCCGCATTTGATAATCATAATAAGCAAGCTGTGCTGTGAAGCATGTATTTGGATAAGGAAAGGTTTCTCTATTCCAATCGCTGCTTCACAAACTTAAAATCATACAAATCTAATCTGGCACCCAGTTGATATATTGCCACGTTCATTGATTTTTGTTCTTTTCAAATTCGCCATCCAAAAGCAGCATTGTCTCTGTCTGATTCTCAGTGGCATTTATCATTTTGTTCCTGTACAGTGTTAGTAAATTAGAGACAGATTTATGGCAGTGGTGATAATACAGCTGTTCAGTGCATTGCATATCTTCCAGGAAAAACCATCCATGCTTGACATGACCAGTGAGTAAGGGGGTCTCAATGTTTTAGCCATCATCAGCTGGGGGAAATATCTTATTGTGCCTCATGCTTCACAACACGTATTGGGCAGTTTGTCCTCGTCATGACGCTGAGCATTTATGGACACTTGTGGAATACAAGAACCACCAAGGAACTGAAGTACTGCATTTTTAAAAAAAAAAAAAATTTTTATTGGATTTTCCAAACTTACAAACACACATCACCATACACCAAATAAACCAACACACATCACCATATAAAACATAAACCTTATACACTGGGAATAGGGGACACAATAAGGAGAGGTGGGGAAAGAAAAGGAAAAAGGGAGCAAAAAACAAAAGTAATAATAAAATAAATATAAAATTTAAAAACAAACAAACAAACACCCTGCTTACAAAGCTGTCAAAAGATGTGACCATGCAGTTTATGCATCTTGAATCTTACCCGGGTGACTTTCTAAGTAGTCTATAAATTGTCCCCATACTTTGTAAAAACTTTGTAGCTTACCCCTGTTAGCATAGGTTAGTTTTTCCATGGCTAGACTATTGGAGAGACTCCTGAACCAGAGGTCCACAGTCGGTACTGATATGGATTTCCATGAGATGGCTATGCAGTGTTTGGCTTGTAGTGAGCACATAGTGATCATCTTTTTATGTGCACTTGACAGTCCTAAGTCTGTTGGGGTAAGCCCAAGAATGAAAAACTTAGGGCATATACTGTAGGCAGCCTAATAGAGCTAATGTCAGACACACAGTTTATAATTTTTTCCCCAAATTCCCTAATTTTGGGGCAGCCCCACAGGCAGTGATATAGTGTACCTTCCTCTAGACCGCATTTAATGCAGCTATCTGGGTTATTGCTATTAAAGCGGTGCCATAGGGAGGGAGTTATACAGTATATGTACGCATAATCCATTTACACTGTAGAAGCCTGAATCTGGTATTGATAGTTTGAGTCTGTGCTGTATGACATACCATCTTCCATTCTGCTTCAGAAACTCCTGTGCCTATATCACTGGACCACTTCAATCGCTTGTTATTAGAAGATTCGTTGGAGTTCTCCACGATTAATCTATAAATAACAGAGACTTGACCACGGCTATACATATGATTTAGCATGACCTCTTCAAGGCTGGACAGGGTTGGTTTATGGATCTGCTGTTTATATTTTTTTAAGAATATAACTGCTGATTTGCAAGTATTTGAAGAAGTGGTTCCTGGGTATGTTGTAAACACTGTGTAAGTCCTCAAAGCTATGAAGTACCTTATTTTCATTATACATGTCCATAATTTTACTAACACCCCTCATTGCCCATGATTTAAAGCCAGGGTCATTAAGTACTACATTTTTAATGTCAAATTTAAACACTTGAACATGACATGACATGACAAAGTTTTATAGACAGACAGACAGACAGACAGACAGACAGACAGACAGGCAGGCAGGCAGGCAGGCAGGTAGATAGATAGATAGATAGATAGATAATAATGTGGACAGTAATGCACATTTTTGTGCATCAAACATCATTTTTACTGTTCGTCTGTGTACTTTGCATTTTCAAGAATTTCAGGATAATTTCAGCTCTTTGAATGACAGGTCTGTAAAGATGAGCTTTTTTTTTTTTTTTTTAATGAGACATGACTATGTGCACTTTTATAGACCCGAAAGTAAAAAAAGGAAAATCAAAAGGTGAGAAGGTATTTAGTGTGTGAGTCACAGATATTAGTCTTCCCTTGGACAAAGTCTGCACCTTATTGATTAAAGTATTGCGTGAGTCACTGCACACTGCTTCGGGTCTCCTGGTATCCAATAGGCTGACGGTTCTCTGGTGCAGAGCGGCGTTATTTAGTCTTATGCAGCAGCTCGCTGGTTCATCAATGTCACTTCCTTGGAGATGAATCAGTCACCTCAACAGGTGGTCAGGGCTGTTGGAGAGAAATCAAGCCTCTAAAGGAGCCAAAAAAAAAAAAAAGGCAGGCACCCATCTCTGGCTTTGATCCACAAATAACCGTGAAGCATGCTCTCTGCCTTACAGCTCCAAGGGGAAGAGAAAATAATAGGATGACAAATTTCACATTTCATTCTCACCAATAATTGTGTTTTGATCCAGAGAGGTGAAGTGTGATCTATCAAAGTGCCCCTCAGCACAACACAGTGATTTGTTGTGTACAGTGTATATGGGTACGCTCATCCTTTTCCAAGGACGGATTTTGCCGAAGACATTTTTACGGTTATGACTTATTGGGATACCTGCATTAATTAAATACCAGTGTTGGTGCATAGCTAACTATGAGTGGCACTGCTAATAGTTTTATTTTATAGAATTAATTACAGTAGTGTGACAGTAGCTATTAGTAGTTTTTGTTTTTTTTTTAAATTAGCTTTTAATGTAGCTTAGTAACCAGCCACTAACAGTATAGTGTGACAAAACACTTATCTCTTGTCTCTTTTAATTTAATTTTTGTTCACATTTTAAAAATGATGTTTAATTATTTTGAATCTTTATTAATTATTTATCATTATGGTAAAAAATTATTTATGACTTTAAAAATTATTTATAAAAAAATAAAAGTTTCACGAGGAAACGGTATCTTCCCAGAACTAAGTTCATGACTTCTATACTTTTTAGAGCGCTCTCTTGCACGCATGAGCATCGCCCTTCTACCAAACATAGTCTTAATAGCGAAATGATCAAACCTCCTGGGTGATATTTATCACTGTGTATAAACATGAAAGATTCTGATGCACACAGCATCAAACACATATTTGTTTGTAACCTGTGCAAACCTTTATCCATCAGTGCAGGTTCAAGGTTCAAGGCTGCTTTTATTGTCATTTCAACAATATACATGGTACAGTACAAAGTGAAATGAAATAACGTTCCCCGGGACCATGGTGCTACATAAAAGGACTGGGACAATACAAAAAAAAAACGTAAATTGCACGTACGCCACATAAAGGGACACATGATGGAGGATAGCTCGCTCCTTGCTTTTTTCTGGGCTTTTTTTTTTTTTTTTTAGCTGTTGATTACCTAACTCATTATGTTTACATGGTGATCAGAAGTTATCACATTACTTGTTGAGTAATTTCTGTTGACTAGCTAACAGTTTTGATGGTGCATGACAGCTGACATTAGATATTAGATAGCATCAGTTAGAAATAACAGACTAATAATGACAATGTTGTTTTACAGTTAACTTTAACTGCTAAGAGTCGTTTAAAAATACGCATGCTTGATGTATTGCTGTTTGCACATTGCCCGACTTTTGCCTGCCCTTATAAACCCTCTATTTTAATTGATCTAATTGATGCCACACAAAAAGAAAATCTATTTATAAAAATATGAGTACACTTTTAAATGAGAACTCCTATCCATTGGTCATGGGTCAGAGTTTTGTTGTAGTGCTTGAATGTAGATTTCGAAGACTTGGTGCTTCTTGCAGAGAAGCTGCAGAATAAAATGAAAATCTCGCAGCTGATTTTCCTCCAATTATTTATTTATTTATTTATTTATTTATTTATTTATTTTTAGTGCCATTCTCACCGTAGTTTGTAGTGTAGCTAGCTATGTTATCAGACTTGTTTTTTTTCTGTATCTTAGTTGTTTTTAATCATGGATAGCTTGTAGTTTGTGCCAAACTACCCTTTTGATAATGTTTCTTAGCAGCTTGTAACACATCTAGCTACTTTATTAACTGGGTTGTGTGGCTGTAGCATAGCTACATTAAATCAGGAGTAGTTTGTAGCTTGACAAGTTTCCCCAACACAGGCTGTCCTTTGGACAAGACCTCAAACGCCATGCTAACTGTATCATGCTGCGGTTCTTTCGGAGAACAATGTTGTACTGTACTCCATTTTACACAGATTCCATTTTGAACTAATGATCTAGCCTGGTCTGTTACAAGCATCCTGCAAGTCTTGTCCTTTCACACCATAAGGTCTCGCACTGCTACCAGATCATAATGTAGTTGTCTCTAGAGGTCTTCAGCTAAATTGGTGTCAGACGGAGTCCTTCTCCACAGGAATAAGAAAATTATTTCAGGAGCACAAAAGCAATCTGTTCCCTGACCAGTAGCAATGGGGAGGTAGGTCGTCGAGGATGGTGTATCGACACGAGCGCTTATTTATTCCGAATGTAAGCCATAAAGAACTGTCCTTATTTTTGCAGCATTTGAATGTATATGTTGGATGCTTGGGGACAAACTCAGTTCCATTGCAGTTTCTCCCCAGTGAAGCTCCGTACAGCATGCAGTAATTGTCAGCAATTTAGACGTTAATCAGAGCTGAATGAGTCAGATTATGTAGAAGCTGTTAATGTGACCTTTGCACAGGCCAATTAAGGAAATTACTTGTGCATTGTATTCCAGTATGCTTTTCGAAGTCTGCCGGCTATGTGTGAAATTTTCAATTTATTAATATAAGCACATTCTGCACCCGTCTTGCATTGGTGAGTGATCATAAATTATTAACAAAAGTTTCATAGTCCGTTGCACTTCCAGGACAATTCTAGATGCGGGGCTCAAAACAGAATTACGTACTGGAGATCATCGATAAATGCTACATTTTCACATTCATATTACTCTTATGCCGTCATCCGCCCCTAACCACCACTTCCCAGAACACACCATGGCCTACAAACACGACTGCCAGGAACTACAACACCCAGCCACAGCACACAATGACACATTCATCCGTTTCACCTGTTGCCCATTGTACTCCCAGTCTATGTTGTATATACTGACGTTGGACTCTCAACTGCAAAGTAAACGCACAGTGTTCCCTACCTGACTTTACCAAACCTTGAATTTTCACATTTTGCCACTCTGGCTTTTTCCTGGCTTTTGCTCTTTTTTTTTTTTGCTCTTGCCCTTGATGTATTGCTGTTTGCACATTGCCCGACTTTTGCCTGCCCTTATAAACCTATATTTTAATGGATCAAACTGATGTCACAATAAAAAAAAAATTATTTATTAAAATATGAGTACTCTTTTAAATGAGAACTTCTATCCATTTGTCATGGGTCAGAGTATTGTTGTAGTGCTCGAATGTAGATTCTGACGGCATGGTGCTTCTTGCAGAGACGTCATTCATGTGGCTTCCGTAAACAAAATGACATAATTGCGGAGAATAGGCATAAAGGCCATAAAGCATACTTCGTGTTTGACTGGCTTCCACAAACAAAATGGAGTAATTGTGGGCATTGTGTGGAGGCTTTGCTTCCTGTGATGTTCACACGACAGCTAGGCAAATTCCACAGACGAATATGCTAAGTGACAAACCCTGAATTTCAAGTATTCTCATATGAAACAAAACCGCAGAAGGTTTATGAGCTTATAAACTTCTCACAACCCATGCAAACGTCATTTACCAGTGTACCAGTTATAATTTACAGTATGTGTTCACTTGCTAGTTCGTGAAATCCGGCTTGCCGGATGGGAGAAGGTCAGCGAAGAGTGGCAGCTGTGTTGCATCTAGCCATTGAGATAATAATTTCACAAAAGGGAAGACATCGAATGTGCTATAACCAAAACTATATAAACATCAAACGGTTTATGCAAGTGCGCACATCATATTTGTTCAATGATTGACAGCTTAATAGCCCTATCAGCTGTCAGCTTTAGTAGTACTGTATCTGTGCTAGCCAACAAAATTCCCCCAGACACACCCCTGTCCATGGCAGCATTGTCAATTTTATTGCCTTTTATTTCTTTCTTTCTTTTCTTTTTTTTTTTTTGATTGTTGTTTCTTCTGTTCTATGTGAGTTACATTAAAGCAGAAAGCCTGAAAAGCACAGGTAATGAGCTTAGAAGTCCAGATATTCACGTTAAATTAGAAGCTAGCCATGCATGTAGTCTGGGCTTCACTGCAGCTGAAATTACAGCATGAATTAGAATATTAGGCTATAGAATATTAGAATATATAGTAGGTAATATTCAAAAGAAAGATGGTATGATAAAGGCTGTTATTACATGTTATCATGATTACATGGATCTGTACATTAATCTGTCCAAGAAATTGGCGTGAACATGGAGCGAAGAAAAAAAAAAATGGTGACCTGGTTTTTGGTCTGCAATCAACGTGCTCTGCACTTTGTGGCATTTCTCCAGGAAGAGTGTTCTAAAATTGTTGCACTTTGTACTACATTTCATGCACAAAATAATATTGTACCCCTGCTCTTATTTTGCCATTATGGAAAGCTTTTCTTTGTTCCATGCTTTTGTATTTCTTTTCCTCACCTCAAGAAAAAAGAAAAAGAAAAAAAGAAATGGTGACCATTTTCTCTTGTAGTTTTTCCACCAGGACATTTGGCTCTGCTTGAATTTATATCTACCATGAAATAAAAAGTAAATATCGTATGAGGAATGAAAGTAAAAACTGATAAGGACAGTTGATCATATGGGAGAAACTGTGTCTGTTAACTACTGTTGTAAAAAAAAAAAAAAAAAAAAGAAATTCTCTTGATCATGTCATGGATTTGATAAAAGACTTTTGGCACTCTGTACAAATTGGCTGCTTTCGGGCATTACGTGTCTAGATAAAGCTGAAATGAAAAGTAAGGACTAATTAACGGCTTCCTTTATGAAACCTCATTAGGGCAGGTCAGCGGACACTTTGGGGAGAAATGACTCCCCATCAGCGTTATCGCTCATCTCCTCTTCTTCTGCTGTTCCATCAGGAAGTAAATGAACTTCTGTATGTCTCAGCATCATGACCACAGGATATAATGTACCCTTGTGAGAGCGAATCTGCAAGATCCAGGAGCATCTACAAATATCCACACTATCGTGGTGGAGATATTTAAAAGGGTCTGTCTTCAGTTTGTAGATCTCAGAACGTCAATGTCTCTATCATTCCATATATGGAACTGCGGACATACTGTGAAGTCCATGTAAGGAACTGAGTGCAGTTGAGTGTGGGCCTTCTGGAATGTCTTTGAGTAATTACTGTATGTGGAAATCATCAAGTAGGAATCTTCAAGAAGGAAATCTTTCAGTGTCATCTTTGCTTCTGTATTTTTATTTTATTTATTTATTTATTTTTTTTTTACAGAGTTTTGTTATCCATCTAGCTAATCTGAAATTAGCTTACCTGATTTTTAAGTCACGCTTTTAAGTCATATGCAAAAATCTTCATTATGACGCTAACTAACGTGAATTAACCAGATTTTTTATCCTAGATTTTAATCATAATGCTAGCCAGCTAGTTAATCTGAGCCAACAGGATTTCTGCAAAGAATTTTAAGTTAGAGGTGTTATAAATTGAGCTATAAGCTATATTTATAATTATTAAGTCATTGTAATATATCCTGCTCATATAAACTAAAGAGTCTCATAATGGAAAGCTAGGTAGATTAGAAGCTTGTCCTTAGGGAACAATTACAAAAACCATGCTTACTCAAAAGCGCAGAAGCATCTGTGCCACATGCAGTGCCTGAGTCTCTATTACTGCCATGTTGTCTTTTATTGCCCGGGTACCTAACAATCAATCTTGGTTACACATGGGAAGGGAACTCTTCCTGAAAGGTTCCTAGATTGGTTGGACTCTGAAAGTGATCTACACCAAATTGCTTTATTCTCTGTAGTCAGCATCTCTGAAAGGCAAAACGGCTCAAAAGGAATTTGTTTTCCTCATGAAACATCCATCCCGGACACTTGTTGTAACGCATTGCACTGACCTTTGAACCCTACAGCTCTTCTCAAGCATGAGCAGTAAACTTCCAATGGATTGTACAACATAAATGTCCACCTAGCTTAGGCAAAACTAAATCTAGTTATGGATAGCTAAAAGGACGTACAGTACCGTGCATCCTGTTTACTGTGTGAGATCTTTAATGTGATATAGCAAGTAAGAAAGTTCGGGCGAAAACAAACGGAAAGGTTTTATGAATATAATTAAAGAACACGAAATGCATATGTTCAAGTGTTTGCCTGGGCATGCACACTCTGTTATTAACTCCGAGCTCAGGATTAATCGATCTCATTGAAACTCATGTTCAAAAGTAAAGATCATACACCTGTCCTCAATGAAGTGATTGTGATAAACCCCAAATAATGATCAGCTGTTTCTGTAAGTTCTCCATGGCATCTTCGTGGTTGCAAAGAATGTACTGGATGTCAGTTTCTAAATGTACTGATAAAACGTATCTGGGAAGGCTGTTGTGTCATTAATATTAAAGGAGCTGCAGGGATGTATGGAAATTACTTGTCACTCCCTGCATATTACAATAATCTTTCACATTCTTCACATGTCTAGGCTATGGAGTACAGTAGGTTGTATAGATGGCAGCCTTCTCTTGTAAAAAAAAAAAAAGAAAAAAGAAAAAAAGAAAAGAAAGAAACATTCAAAATGAATTTTTTGGCACCAAAACAATACTGCATATCACCCATGGAACACCACACCAACAGTGAAGCATGGTGGTGGTTGTATCATGATCTGGGGCTGCTTCTCTTCCACTGGAACTGCGACTCTAGTCAAGATAGAGGGAATCATGGATAGTTCCAAATACCAATCTATTTTGGTACAAAAAAAAGGAGGAGAAAAAAAGAGAAGGAACTGCAGAAGGACAACAACCCAAAGGACAAATCCAAGTTACAAAAGGTAATGGCTTTAAAAGATGATCAATATTTTGGAACGCTTTGGAGTACAGTCGATTTCCGCTTCACTCTATTGCGTTTTTTTTTTCCCCCAAATACACTATATTTATTAAAAAGTTGATCGAGACAGAGAAAATGTGGGTTGTGCTCAGTTGTCTTGAGTCAATTATTTTTATTTTTTATTTTTTATTAACTTTTTTTCCAAAAATTGGGTGTTATTTCATGTCTAGAGGGCTCTAATAATGTTAAAAACCATATTTAGAAGGTCATAAACAGGTTTTCTATGCTCTAACTATGCGGAAATACTACTTCGCGGAAATTCACTTATCGCGGTAGAGTCTGAAACGGATTAACCATGATAAACCAGGGTTTACTGTATTTTGTGTTCTAAAGTGATGACGGCTATAATTTGTCTGAAGGTTTCACACCACCAGGCTTGTCAAAACAGTGTGCCTAAAGCCAAATGCAGCTTCTGGCTTGCCCTTGAAATTGTTCCTCAAATGCAATAACAGTGACAGCTGGGAGATCCTGAGAGGCACCACTTCTCCTTGAATCTTTCCCAGTGACACCTTGCAATGAATAAGCAGGTAGAACATTGCACTGTACTCATGTGTACTTTCGTACTTGACATCCAAATATACCCATAATACCTCATCATTCATGTCCTGTGCTTGATCTCCTGTGCTGTCAGATTCTGCATCATCCTGCAGTTTTATCATTTTGAATGTTTGCGTCTGTGATTAAAAGATATGTGCGGCTGCTGTCAAAGATCTTTTTTTTTTTTTTTTTATCATTTCTTGACTTCAGTAACAAGTACAAGCTTATTGTGTTCTGTTATCGCTCTTGGCAAGGCAGTGTAATATGCATATAATTTTTTTAAAAGTGTCTAAGCTCATTTTTTAACAGTGACAGGAGAATGCAACTGATAGTCAAACTGGACATTATTGCATTGCTGTTAGCTAATAGGTAGAGAAAAGGATAATGTTTTATTTTTGTGAGAATAAGGCAAATGAAGGATTTATTTAGGCTGAGACTCAGGGGTTTGTTGAGCAGACACTGGACTCAGACTTAGTCTTTGCAGGTGGTTTGGCTCTAAGTGGAGTGACTCATGCATCTCTATTGCACACACAAGTGATGACACTTACCAAGTTGTACAGAAATGTGAGATACAAAGGGCACACCATTTGAGCATAAAAGGAAACCTTGTAATCAAAAGTTAGAACAGATTCAACTAAACAAAAGGTGGTCTAATGAGGGTACATATATGTATATATAGGGTATATTATGCATGTAAGGCCCTCATGCTAAAATATAGGCTATGTTCATCAGCTCATTTGTGTTTCAATACAAGACAGATGATCCACATATCCAGGCTATTCAAAGATATCATAACCATCCTGACTGTTTTATCCCTAATTTATGGCCAATTCCCACCCACTAGACATGTCACCCCATCACATGACAGCGAGGGCGAAGGGTATAATATGTTTCCTCCAAGGCACATGACGACAGCCAACCACATTTTTTTTTTTTTTTTTTCGAACTGCTTGCCCAGGCAGCGTCAGGGGTGGCACCCATGACTGTGTCTGGGCTGTGGGGTGGGCTGGATAGATAGAAGTCTTTTCTCAAAAAAAAAAAAAAAAAGAAATATTCTTAAAGAAATTTTTGGCACAAAAACATCACAGCAGTTCACCATACCAACAGTGAAGCATGGTGGTGGTAGCATCATGTTATTGGAGCTGCTTCTCTTCAGCTGGGACTGGGACTCTAGTCAAGATGGAATCATGGATACCTCCAAGTACCAATCTACAGTATTTTGGCACAAAACCTGTTGACAACTGACAGCTCCAGAAGGACAACGATGCAAGGAACAAGTCCTTTAGTACAAGACAGATGGTCCACATGTCCAGACTAGCACTGTTGTAATTGAGGAAGAGTATGTCACCCCTCCCTCCCTGAGTGCATGGCCCAAATTTACTTTCTAGTCTCCCAGCCACAGTTGGCGGTGGTATCATCAGGGTTCAAACTCGCAATGAAGAGACAGACACTTTTCTGTTGTGCCGCTCAGATCCTGTAGTTTTATTTTATATAAACACTAAAAGACCCCAGAGGCAATTTTATTCATTTATTTATTTATTTTTGCCTCTTTGATCAATTTTATCAGTGTTTTGTTTATTTGAAACGAGGATTTGTTCAGTTGTTCAGAATGTTAACGTGACTCTCCTATTTAAATCTGACCTACTTGAGCTCTGAAATGAATGATAATTCCTGATTACAGCCTTAAAAAGAACACAGCACACCGTAACCCTCTTTATTTGCAGCAACCTTGGCCAAAAGCACCTCTAATTTCACTTCAACCGATTTCCATTTACTCCGTTCCTTGGATCCTTCCCAATATCTTAATGGCCAGCTGAATGCTTTGCTTTTATTGGCTCAATCGTGACATGGCTATTCTTCAGGAATTAGGGCATGGTTTGTGTAAATGAGATGTACGTAAGGGTAAAATGGCTTGTGTATGTATATGATATGTAAATGCTGGACTAGTAGCTGGACGCTCGTGTCCATGCAGCTGAACTTTCTTACGACTGTTTCATGAATCAGTTGCAGATTTGTCCATTCATCATTCTATGCACTTTGTTTCTGTGCCATTTTAATGAAAGAATATAGAAACTCGATGTTGAAGTTTTGGTGATTGCCTAGCCGCACAATAGACCTATTCTGTGTTTTTTTTCTAGTTATAATAATCAGAAAATAAATGTTGCATAAAAAGCATGAAAGCTTCCAAAAAAATTTCTTTTCTGGCTTGTTTTTTTTTTTTTTTTTTTTTTGGATTGTATTAATAATGCTATGAGATGACATTGACTCTTTCTTACATAGCTAATTTAAATCATTTTCTTACGGGGGGAAGAGACATAAATCACCTCCAAATCACTTGAGATCACTGCTGTAATTCAATGTAAAACATTAACCTTCTGCTCTCTAGAGCAGTTCTCAATACAGCTTGTCTCTGGTACATCAGTCATTTTGCAAATTACACAAGGAATATTATAGCTCTTTAAAGGTCCCACTGTAGAGGATTCAGCTTATTGTAACCCCTTCTCTTACACCTCCATATACTTACACACAATCCCTTTTTTTCCATGTTAAATAATAAACATGATCCTCCATTTTTTTTAATATGGGTTCTCAAATGTGTTAGGCAGCACCAGCAAACAGTGATTCCTCTTAATTCATCTTCCTTTCTTCTTTTTCATCTTCCTTCTGTTGCTTCTTTAGAGATCCATCCTGCTGCTTGTGAAAACTAGGAAGACGCTCTCCAGAGGTTTGTCCGTTCTGGGCTACTGTAGCAGTGCTACATGGCAGCTCTGTGGAACAGGACCTGCTTCCTATGTAGATATAAAGGTTCATTCTCATCTTACGGAATTGCACAGGTTCCTGGTCGCAGGAAATTATACAATAATGAAAACATACTAAAGAATATTAGATTCAATTTCTGCTAATAGATCCCTCTAAATCCTACATAGTGGACTTTTAACAATTGTTTGATTGTTTGTTCACAAAATGAACTGTATCATGTGACAGTCATGAACATGCATAACATTTTGTACATATCAAGAACTCTCTAGGTTTTCTATTATATTAATCTTCAACAGATTTTGAACACATTTGAGTCTTTTCTGTTATAACATTTTCTACTTCATTTAACTATTAATTTTATGTACTTTATGTAATATAT
>JAOVYU010000042.1:14434570-14449368 GCA_025674565.1 Synodontis membranacea
GATCCTAAGCACACAAGTCATTCTACCAAAGAATGGTTAAGGAAGAATAAAGTTAATGTTTTGGAATGGCCAAGTCAGAGTCCTGACCTTAATCCAATTGAGATGTTGTGGAAGGACCTGAAGTGAGCAGTTCATGCATGGAAAACCACCGCAAGTCGAAGTTGTTCTGTAATCAGGAATGGGCTAAAATTCCACCAATCTGATGTGCAGGACTGATCAACAGTTACTGCAAACGTTTAGTTGCAGTTATTGCTGCAAAAGAGTACTGAAATGAAAGGTTCGCATACTGACACATATGTAATATTGGATCATTTTTTAAATTAATAAATGACCAAGGGAATTATTTTGCTCTCATTTATTTAACTGGGTTCTCTTTATCTACTTTGTGAATATCTGATGATATTTCAGGTCATATTTAAGCAGAAATGTAGACAATTCTAAAGGATTCACAAACTTTCAAGCACCACTGTATACTTAACTCTAACAGAATACGGTCACCTTTTTTTTTTTTGTATCCTAATTACGTAAAGCCGTTCCATGTATTCCGTTACTCCCCAAGCCTGCACATCAGAAGAAAGAGTGGAACCGGAGCATTGTAATGATGCTAGTCACATGTGTTCAGTATTTGATCATACCGAAGTAATCACATTACGAAGACAGATCAAAATTCTTCACAGTAATATGTCTATTAATTGAATAAGTCACAAAGTCCCCATCACTTCACAACTTTATGTGAAAAAGTGTTGTTAAGTAATCTGATTTTGAAATCACAGCAAATAAAATGGTGACATCTAATTCCAATTGCTATGTCATAGCCCAACATCATGGTCCTGGTATTGCAAGATTCCAATCAAATACATCTATACAATTATGAAAAGATAACTCTACTGCGAGCATTTTATGGTGAGATATACTGTATATAAAAACATAACAATTTTATAAGACACAATAATTTTTTTCCTTGATATAAATATATAAATATCTGTACATCTTATACTGTTCTTTAAAAAAAAAAAAAAACAGTAAACACTTACTGTATAGAAATGAATGACTGATTAAAGTCCAACTAACACCAGACTCAATAAACATAGCACAGCAAGACACCGCACCCATACACTACCATGTTAGAGTTTGTCTCATTTTCTCCATTAATCTCTGTTAATCTGTACTGCATAACTGCTTTTTTTCTTTCTTTTTTTTCTTTTTGTTTTTTTTTTGCTGTGATACAAAGGTTAAAGAGTTGACAAAACTTTAGTCTCTGGTGACACTGTATTGCTCAACATTCTAGGTGAGGTAACTGCATACCTCAGTAATTCCACAATCATCGTGATACCTTCATATCTGGGGCAATATCTTTTTTTTTTTTTTTTAAAGCACACTGTCATTTTTCCAACCTTTACCTGTGAGGTGAATTGCTGGCAGCAGCCATTTTAGGATTATCTGTAATTCCTTCTTATGAGGTGTTGTAGGTTTAGGAGCCGGTTGGAGTGCTAAAATGCTTTGGGGAATATTCTTAAACTGAATTATACACCAATTTTCAAGGCTTTATCCTAAACCAGCCAGTTAGGACCTATGTATAGCATGTTTTTATGAATTCACCGCCTGGATTTTATCTGATTTATCTCACAAAAGACTTCTTCTACAGGCTTCTGAAGTTAATACGGGCCTTGGTAAGATCGTTTATAGATATAGGGCTTTATCTTCCTGGAATAAATTACAGTGAAATCCTTATACAGTAGTGAGTCTGGGCAGTTACTGGGAACTCATTAACAAGATGACTAGTTTGATTTGTTGGAGCCTTTAGTGATGGCAGTTGATCAATATTTCATTTCCTTTTGACAGAACTGGTGTGTAATTTAATTTGTTTGTATTAAAAAATCATGTTCTTAAGGTAATTTTTTTTTTGTTTTGTTTTTTTTTTATGTTTAAACTAGACACACATGGGTCTCTTTATGAATTTGTGTTCCCATGTGTAAATAAAGATTAATCACGGTGCCTCTTTCCATTTTAAGAATAAACAATTGTTTAAACAATTCTGAAGCAGTAGGATTAAGGGCTAATGGATTTGACTGAACTTTAAAGACTTAAAGGGGTCCTTGGAGTGTGTGTGTGTGTGTGTGTGTGTGTGTGTGTGGGTATGACTTAAAGTTATGATTCAAACAGAGCTGCCTCGAATGTAACAGTTGTGGGTGGGAACTGGGCTCTTGTTCAACTTCACCAACATCATGATGAATACAGTTCGTATTCATCTCTTCCTCCTCATTTGAACAGGGAAATTACATTTTATGGAGCAAATCCATTTGTTTTTCATCTGTGTTTATGGACCGATACCATGCAGTATACAAAGCTGTTAGCTGTTATTGTAATTGCAATAAGGAGGGTATTAAGGTCTCGATAATGCCACAGTAAATCACATTATCTTTAGGTCATTTAGCTCCCAGAGCTTTGTACTGTAAATCTACGCTTCATCTTCTGTCATCACAATTACAGTGAAAATTACTGAATAAAATAGAGTGGCATGGTGATGCAGCTGCACAAAAAAGGGAATATGTGTTCAGTCAGACTTAAGAGAACATATTACATTATAGTTTATAATATTAAGTGTCTAATCAGAATGTGATTTTTTTGCAAATACTAAACTTGAACAAGTTTCTAATTGGCCTTGTAAAGTCAGAAGCGCTTTAGTAATGTAAAAGAGTTACATTATGAAATTTCGTGAGGACATTGACACTGACGGAGGACCTATAACTATAGTATTAAATTAACACAGCTCAAATATATACAGTAGTATAGCGCAGTTTTAATGTGGATTTTCCTGAATACCAGAAGCCTGGATTTGGTCCACAGCTGAGGTGAGAGTGCAGAGTTCAGTTTTATTCAGGGCTTCAAAAATACTTGAAAAAAGCATGTTGGATGTATATTTGAATTAAGTAAATTCAATGAGTTTTTTTCTTTTTCTTCTTTCACAATTGCCCATGTGGGTTTCCTCTGGAATTTCCTGGTTTTCTCCCACCTGCCAAAAACATGCCAGTAGGTGGATTGACTAGTCTAAAGTACCTCTAGGTATGAGTGGCTTCCCATCTGTGGTCTGTTCCTGCCTCATGCTTCCACCGTGACCACATGCTCACTGAAGTTGAATAAATAAATATTATCAACTATGGAAGGATGACTTAATTCTCAATCGTATGACCTTTTTTTTTATGACGTGATGCATCAAAAATATTTTAAAAAATGTATGCAGCATTAATGTGAATACAATATTTCTTTTACCTAAGACATGCTTAAACCTAAGGTATATCCACACTGGCATATTTAGTAGAATAAATTAATGTTAAGAAGAAAAAAAATCATTTGCTCTGCTAACGTGCAGCATTTTTGTAATGGTAGACAAGTGTTTATTGGTTCCAAGTTAAATAACTTGTGTCTCTTACCAAATTATAGTATGTTTCTCCCGCCTGAATTAACAGGAACGTAATTGTAGATTAGAAGCAGCTTCTTATAATGAAGACTAGCGGATGTTGTGCCTGGTTAAGCATTAATGAAAGTGAACAATGCCGCCCATATTTGAAATATTCTTTTAATTTTGTAGGGATGAAAAATATAATGTAAATGGAGGAATATTTTGTAAAAAAAAATCTCAAAAAAATTTTTGAACATAAAAGCATCAGAGTGGGTTATACTGGAGGTGTAAAGCTCAGATATCACAGCCTATTCCCTACTCATTAGAGTTATCGTGGCCCAGCAGCATTACAGTGCATCTGGGAGAAGATCAGAGCAATGTGTGTGTCTGTGGAGCAGAGAAAGTGCTGCTATTAGGCCTGAGCTATTGTTCATTTAATCCAGCACAATGACTCTAGGTGGTCTTTCCAGAGAAAGTATACTGTTCCAGTGGAACACACACAGAAAGCAGTATCTGTGCAGTCTGTCCAGCTGTTTGTCTCGACACAAACAGAACAAACCCAATGTATATATTTTTATATTTGTAAGCAGTCACGTCAGGAAAGAAGAGGAAGAATTAATTGAGATTGTCATTGTCAGCAGATATTAGCGCAAGTACTGTATAACTTTCCACATGGTTGGGGGGGGTGGGTATAAAAGGACCTATTAACCATTTAACTTAAAGAACATATAGAACAAAGGCCGAGGCATTTGCTTGAGTACTGTTACACTCATCATTGTGGTACTAGCTCTTCACAGTCACTGTTTTAGCCTTCACTCTTTTCACTTGAATTAAGCTCCAACACAGTTCATTTGAATAATCTAATGAAGCTGGTCTCAATATAATGTTCTTTCAAACTTTATAGTGTATTTGTCTCATATTTGCATGCCCCCCCCCCATGAATGATGCAACAATGCTCAATGGGCCATATTTTAATGGCAGAATTTATTATTTGTGACATAGATGTTGGGGACCGAATTTTGACCGAATTTCAAAACACTTGATGTTGAGTGTTAGGCATATTTTGTACAGACTCATCTTACCTTTAGACTTGTACTTTTTTTTTGTAAACATACAGGGTTAAATTATTAAATGCATTCAGTTGCAAATGCAACAGTTGTTTGTATTTAAGCTCAGAAAATTGGATTGTATATATGGCTTGTTTTAAATGCAAATATTGGATTAATTATACATATAATGGAAAATCAATAGAGACAAACATGCTAAATCAATACATTGAGATTATTATATAGAGTTTACCTTGATTTGTTTGCTTTAAGTTAAACCTGAGAAAATTTCTGCATGTGCTTGGTAAAACTCTCCATTATTTCTCCCCTCAAAAAATGCTTCAGTTTAAAACCCCTCCATCCAAAAAATCTATTTAGTTTTGCCTCTAGCAGAAATAATAAATAAATAAATAAATAAAAATATATAAAACAGTATCAATTAAATGAGCCGTCCAGTCTTATGGCCCAGTGAGACAACTGGAGCTTGCTATACTGCCTCATGATATGAGTGTCTACGGGGTGAAAAAGCACACTCCTGGTGCTGTCATTTCTCAGGTCACCCTGTGGATAGAAAACAAACCCAGGAACAGAGTACTTATGCTCTCCAGGGCTTGCATGAAACGTGGGGCAGCACTGATTTATACCTCATTCCTTTCCAAAGCTGGCCTGGGGAAATCTACAGTTTATAATTCCTGGAATATTAAAATGACCCTTGTGTTGCAGTCCAGATTGATTAGTTCTGACCAATGTAAATGTAAATTTCACTTTAATTTGGTTTATTTATTTTTAACTGTGCAAGCACAGTGTGTCTTGTACTTATCAAACTGATAGTTCTCAATAGGTGCCAATATCAAGGCTGACTTGTTATGCCACTGGTATTAATACTAGAATTTTTTCTAAAATCAGCCATGATAATTGTCCTCACACTCAAAAACACTACAGTCAGTCACCCTGGAACTTTAACACCTGTTCCTTTTCTCCCCAATTTGGTCACCTGCTAATTCCCGCCCAACAGCCAGCCTTCCCAAATATGCAGTTGCCAACCAGGAAGGGTTAACATGTGCTTTCTCTGACATGTGAAGCCAGCCAACCACATCTTTTTCAAGTTGTTGCTCATGCTGCATTGTATGGCAGAATAACACACTCAGAGGAATGCCCTATTAACCTTTTTGGCATAAATGAGTTTACAACCCCTCACAATTGGCTAGAATTGCTGTGGCAGAAGAGACAGTGTATGCCATCCCACTCACCCAGACAGCACATGCAGTTTTGCACGAGTTATGAGAATCCTAACAAGGCCATAGATGACAACAAGGGCAAACACTTTTGCTACTGTTTGTTATTTAAACAACTTTGATCAGAGGTCTTGCATACTAATATATAGAAGGTACAGCCTGCATATTTTCAGACAATTAAAACCAAAAACAATGCTTCTGTAGTTTAGGTTCCTCAGTAATATTACATGCCCTTCTCCCAAATACATTCCTGTACACTAGTATAACTTTTAAACACCACTTATAGTCGTATTATTAGAGAAGCACAAACGTGGTGCAGTTCATCAGCTTTGAATACAAATACATTTCCTGAAAAATAAACAGCCACAACAAATCTATGACAACCATCTCTTTATTTTTATACTTTTTATGTAATTAATTCCAGTGAATGGCCATCTTTTTCCTGGTGTACTGCAGGCTAAATGTCCTCACCACTCACCACTGGCATGTTTATGCCAGGACTCAAATGCCCATACCTATAAACCTTCTAATGCTTTAATAACACAGCTACTCACTACATTCCCCGTCTTTTCTTCCAGATTATTATTCATAGTTGCAGCTAATAAGTTGCGATATAAAGGGCCTTAAATTTAATACATTTTCCATTAGTATTATCAGAAACTAGGTAATCCTTGTATACCCAGTAATATAACAGATCTAGTAGGTAACAGGGAGCCTTTGCAACATAAAAGCTGTGTATTTACACACAATAAAAACTTATTATTAGCCACAAAGGTTTAATACTTGCTCTTTGCTGAGCCAATAGGATGATCATCTAAGGCATAAATCTTCAAATGTTTGTGATTCACCATGAGCAGGATGCTCAACCACTTGAAAACCCTCATGTTTCTCAGGTTCTTCTCTGCTCAGGGGTCTCTCAGAGCGACAGCAGTGCATGGTGTGCACTGCAGGCATCCCAGAAGAGAGCAACATTTATTACTGTAAATGTGCCAGTGTTAGTCAGCTGGCTAATTTTCAACTGCAGTCCTTGGCAAAATATTTTGAAAACCATTACGGTGATAAAGTTCCGAGTTGTAACTGCTCCCGATGTGAATGGTTGACTGAGGCAACCTTCAGTTCTTTGTTGCTGCTGAGCTGGTAAATTAACTCCGCTCAACACTGAGCATACTAACAGCTTTCATGTTTCTAAGTCAGCCATTTTTTTGTTCATCCCAAAACTCCTTGAATTTTCAAGCTACGGATTCCCAACATGGTTTAAAGACTCAACTGCGGGAGCCGGAAGACATAACTGCATTTCGTAATTATCATCTAACCCTGCCAACATGTCTTTCATCCATGTTACCCCATTAAAATGATTCACAGCCAAAAAAAACTGCATAGAAAAATGTAGAATTTCACTCTGACAGTGGGTGTCCCTTTCCCATCCCTTGCACCTCATTAAAAAAATCAGATTAACTGTTATGGTCCATGATCGTTGCGTTTATTTGTTTTTGGTTTAAGGGCAGAACAGCAGTGCATAAGGTAGTGTTGCCACTTCATAAGTCCCAAAACAGCTAGTATTTCAGTAGGCTAAGTTAAATTGCCCCTAGGTGTGAGGGAGTGTCTGAATGTGTGCGTGTGAGTGTATGAATTGTGATTAACTGATGTCCCATCAAAAGTGTAGTCTTGCTTCATGCCCAGAGTTCCACAGATAGGTAGTATAAGTATCTGCAGGATTTTCCTGGATTAATTTTCCGTTTCATCTGGATATTTTAATTTAATTTCCTGGGTATTTTATTCACCCAAAATGTATTTCTGCATATATTTCGTGTGAAATAGCCAACTTGTACTTCTATGTCGACTCTGTTCACATGTACTGCAGTATACTAATGTTCTGTATTTTGATAGTTCTAGATGTCTAGATTTTATATGGTGAAACAAGAAGGAACAATAAAAGTCAGTAATATATATTTTGTTTTAAATATATTTCTATGAAAAAGTGAATTGATTTTCTATTTTACTGTTTGCCAAAGGACCAGAAATAATATACATTATTTTTGGTTTTGTATTTTGTATTCTTGCATTTTTTTATTTTTATTATTAAAACACAAATCTAATAAATGCAAAATACACAGACCTTCATAATTATTTTTCTAAATATTTATTCCTTTAATTGTGAAGGTTGAACATAGTATAAATAAGGTGCTTGTTTCTCTTTGTTCTTGCTGGGGAGCACAAATTACAAAAAAAAAAAGCATGGGGCACAAATCATGAAAATGCACTGTGGCAGTATAATAGTCCAATCATTCAAATTTTTCATACCTGATTTTTTAAAATCTCTTTTGTATCTCAGAGGTTTCTGTTTGTTGTAATTGCAATCTGTGAAGCATATTGTAAACTTGTTTTTATTGAAGTGTAACATAAATAAAAGTATTTGTCATGCCCCATAGAAACCTGATCCATTATATAGATATTATATTGTCATGCCCCATAGAAACCTATTAATTGAAAACCCATGGCTTGAATTTTCAAATTGCTACCACCAAGTCTGATTTGAGTGTCAGGTGTTGATTTGAAGCTCCATATTTGCATTTCACACTGAGACTACTATTATTTCCCTCTTTCTTCTGTCATTAAACAGAAATCCACTGATTCGGTTACTCTAAGCTTTTGAGCTAGAGCTGTCAGACTTGTTAGAAAAGATTCAACTGTTAACCCCAAGAACTGCATACCAATGGCAATCGTCTGTCAAACCCATTTCTTGGATCCATAGCTTCCTCCTTTGATCAGTTCGTAGTTCCTCCCATTGAAACCCTCTGATTTCATTACCCACATGAGTTACATCCAGCAGGTTTCTTGTTTTCACCTTGTGAATAGTTTCACCAGAGCACAAGACTGCATATTTTTTACTGATTGCATACTGATTTTTTTTTAGCTATACCTTATTTGTAATGAGCTTTGGAAAACCAACTCTGGGTTTGTTCACAGAAATTGGACTGCTGAAAATTGGAAAAACATCACCAGGTCTTATTCCAAATTCAGTTTCAGTAAGCCAGTGGTCACTCTGGCCTCAGATTCCTGTTCTTGGCTGCCATGAGTGGAATACAATGTGGTATTATGTTGTTGTAACCCATCTGCCTGAAGGTTTGACATGTTGATTCTTTTCTGCTCACCATGGATGTAAAGAGTTGTGATTTGAGTTACTGCAGCGTTTGTACCAGACTGGTCATCGGGTACCCTGATATCTCTCATCAGCAAGGTGTTTTCACCTGTACTGGATGTCCTTCTCACAATTCCATGTAAACTTTAGAGGCCGTTGAGCATGAAAATGCCTGAAATATTCAAAGCAGCCCACCTGCCACCAACCAGCAATGTCATGGTCTAAGTCACCACCATCACAGTTTTTTTCCCCCTCATTCTGGCTAATGTGAATTAACACTGACTGAATTAACTGAAGAGGAGAAATCATAAGAAGGCAGTCACCTAGCTGATGGGTAAGACTACAGTTTCTCCTTTTTTCTGCCCATTCTCTGTAGCAAATACAGTAGCCTATATACAAGACCACAGATGAGTTACTGGTAAAGTGAGCCCTCAGGCTTCAACACTAACAAAGGCTAAACTGTGCTCCAACAGCCATCCAGCTAAATCACTAAAGGCCCCTACTTGTCTCTCTTTGCTCACAGTCTGAATTCCTCTGCCGTGCAAAATCCAAAAGCTCCCCAACTGACGCTTAGTCTAAGGGTGCATGAAACCCAGACAGCAAACTGTGAACTATTTACTGTGTGGAAGGGCCAGTAAGAAATCAGCGTAATTTATCCTGGCATGGATGTGTGAGCAGCATTTTATTATTCTTTTAAATGCCAGTTTGTCCTCTTCACTAGCTAATACCACAGCAAGTAAAAAGAAAAATTACATTCTGGCATACCTGCACTATGCATACAGATTTTCCCAAACATTTTTTTTCGTGTCCTGAGAGATATCCCTTTAGTTCAGGACACTCATACTCCTTTAAAGTAGAAAATTATCTTTAACGATGATTTAATTAGGCTAATAAACTACTCCACTTAATTGAGTTAATAGCTTTTGTTTTCCTGATCATTGTTTCCTGATCCACACTACTAATGTTTATTTTTTAATCAAGTTATGTTATTTGATACAAGATTTTTTTTTTTTTTATGTCTTAATGGGAAAAAAAAATGTTACTCAGACTAATCTTTTCTAGGAAATCAATATTAGCAATAGCTGTACCAGACCTACAAAGTTAAAATAAATAAATAAATAAATGGCATTATTGTGTGAATTAATTTAGAGAAGTACATCTAAGATTTACACTTTTTTGTTGACAGAAAGTGAAAACATTATACCCAGGACTATTACTGTGTAGACATTATGTTTTTTTATTTCTTTTTTTTTTTTTTTGCGCTGCTGACTTCTGTTATTTTGAGTCTGCTTTTTAAGATCAGACACACCATTCTGTAGGTGACATTAGATGAGGGGTAAGGGGTACAGTAGAAATGCTGGTATCAACTTGTGCTGAGGCAAATTAAATATTGACACCAAAACAACATTCATTCATTAGACCAAGGCTAACTTTGCTGTGAACCACTGCTCTAGGTTTTTACATTGGGTATGTTCAGGAATCAGTGTGGGGGATCAGTGCTTTTTCTCACTTCCCACACACCGAACTGCTCAGACATCAAGGACCATACTGGTAATGCTCAGCGTGATGGTTAATAATTAATTATATAAGATGAGGTTTTGTGCAGTAGAGACAGAAGTGCCCCTTGTCAACTATACTGTATACTGTTAACTGCATAGCAGTATATGTGGCTTAGTGTTGAAGTCAAGACCACCTTATCCGAGACCAAGACCTGACCAAGACCAGTGGGGGTCTCGACCAAGACAAGACCAAGACTCTGAGTGGCGAGTCAAGACCGTGACCAAGACTGGCTGAGACCGAGACGAGTCCGAGACCTTCAAAAACCGGTCTCGAGACCGATCTCGAGTACTACAACACTAGTGTGAAGGGGGCGGGTCGGGTAACCGCGGTCGGCACTAACATCGTTGTTTGAATTTGAAGTAAGAAGTTACCCAATCTGACATTAAACACCTCATTAATAATAATATTCTCTGAGCCGTGGTCTCGGCTGGTCTCGAAATAAAATTCCGACTCCTCTTTGTCCGAGTCCAAGACCGAGTACAAATGCGGCCGAGTCCGAGACGAGACCAAGACCTTCAAAAACCGGTCTCGAGACCGGTCTAAAGTACTACAACACTAATATTGCTGTGTCATTGTTATATTATACATATAATATAGCATATGTCATATGTTATATCCAGTCATCCCATGTATAAAATACTTCCCGGAGGAAACTCACGCAGACACAGAAAGACGCTCTGGTCGACCCAGGGATCGAACCCGGGACCTTCTTGCTGTGAGGCAAGAAGGTAGAAAACATTTATCATCTATTGTAGCATTTATCAACGGTAGGGAAAAAAGCAGTATAACTACATAACAAGCTATAACAAGCTAACTGATTCAAATAGTTACACTGATACACTCCTGCCATAAACTGTATAATGCACATGCTTCCTGCAGTGAGTCTTTTGAAAAGAGAAGCTGTCCATCATGTAAGCTAATCATTTATCTGAGATAATGTTCAGCCCTTTTCATTTCATAAAAACTGCCAATTTTTGGCCAACGCAACACAAGATGTTTTGTGATAGGGCAGAATAGATTGATAAATATGACCATACAGCAAGAAAAACTAGATAAGGCAGTGTGTAATTCGAGACACGGCAGTTAATAAGCATGATTCAACCAAGGACATTGCTTTTCCACACAATCCCCCAAACAAATGATTACAAATCGAAATAGCACTCGCGTCAAAATACACGTTAAGTCATAAGTCCAACATTGTAGTTTAATGTGAAGAGTTCCCATAATTTACAGTATTTTTTTTTTCCTTTGCTGTAATGTGCTCCAACATTTACATCATACAGTATGTGTCAGTCATTGTGTTCCAGAGTTCTCGGTTGAACACATTTCATGATCCATAATAATAATGAAGTAGTAAATTAGTGTGAAATATTCAGCTGTCTACATGTTTTTTGTGCCTGGAGAAGGAAATGTCATTCATCATCTTTTATACTTATTTGTTTAATGGATCATGTTTATTAAGTAGGTTAACTTGGCCTAACAAATTAACATTATCAGGATACCTTAATGTTGTTGTTTTATTATTAATTTTTTGTTATTCAGACACCCATGTTCTCAAGTGCGCTGTTTCACTTCATTAACTTTGAAACAATTAAATTCCTCCGAAATAAAGATATTTATTAATAGAACTTTAGGGCATAATTTATGAATCAATTAACAAATTATGTTAAAAATAGAACCAGAGCTATGCAAAATATGAAATAAACCTCAGGTTTTTTTGTAACTGAGTGACTGCTCATCTAAGTGCATGTATGTGCCAGCTTTCAGGTGACTGAGCTTATAGACAGTACAACGACCAAAAAAAAAAAAAAAACCAAGTAATATTTTTTTCTATTTCAGGACGTCTCTCGGTAAGCTTCTGACGGCAGGGACAGAGTCCTTTTCATTTGAAACACGCTGAAGCGCCGAGCTTTCAAGATAACACGCCTTCGTCAAAAATTAATAATTCATCAGGCCAAGAGGGCCCAAGAGAACTCCCTGTTGTGTTGTTTATTTCTCTGCAGGTTGTTATGTGCATATGATTGAGGCTCTGTGCAGTCAGGGAGTCAGTATTTGATTAGTCTGTTGGATGAAGTGGAGTGAGTGATTGAAGGAGGTTACCCAGTGGATAGTTATGCACGAGAAAACACGTTTGCATGTGTGAGTCCTTGGACTTTACTTCAAGCTGTACATGCCATGATAGGCTGTAAAATCACAGGAGAGGTTAAGATAGAAATGTGGCTTTTTTTTATTGTATTAGATATGCTAACCGGAAGCGAGAAAGCGAGTAAACTTTGGCACATGGAAGGGTGTGTAGAAGCCGTCTGGTCTTGAAAGAATTACAGATGCATGTGTTAAGTCACAAGTGCGGTTGCTGTTAATTTGTTGCGCCCACCTCAGTTTGTCTGATTATAGGTTGTTGGTGGGGATTTACACCTTGCACAGCTCACTCATATGATCCCAGGCTGATCAGTGAGAGTGAAATCCCAGTGATATAGCAGCTCAGTGTGAACTACTGTTCATACGTTCCTATAGGGAGCAGTTTGCATTTCCTTTTGCATCAGGGTGCTAGTTTTTGCTCATGAGAGGCAGACTTGTGTATAAAGTTTCCCTCTTCTGGTTTACATGCAAACATTAGCAGATATTTGCAAAATTTCCTGTATCCTGCATTTTCTGTATCAGATTACTGCAATGTGGTTTGTTGTTTCTTTTCTTTTTCTGGATGAACTATGTTAAAGGGTCAAGCACCACCCTAATTTATCTTTGGCAATATTTTATGATCACAAATTTTTCCTAAAACATTTCCTTCTCATATTCATATGTAAGATATCATGATGATTTATAATGTGCCAAAAAGAGTGATTAGTGCACTGGAGCCTTTAGCTTTTTTCTTTTTTTTTTTTTTATTCAATCTTTTGGGCTTTTCGGTCATAAAATTACTTCTTTCAGGTGCCCTATAATCAGATGAATCATTATTATTTTATGCTTTCCCAGAGAGCGGGCCACAGTATTGCAGTGCATTTCAAGTGCATTATGTTTTTTTTTTTTAACTTGATGCCACTTTATTTATTTGCTTGTCCTTTGCTTTCTGCCACAGGCAAAGGTCAATGATGTATTATATAACCATGTACTGAATGCCAGTTTTCATGAAGCCTTTTTATATTAAATCTGCACAATGCGTTATTTTTCATGCACTAACCAAACAATATTTAAGTTGAATGTGTTTTGGGTATTGTATAACATTATAATATTTTATTGTCCATTAGGCATATGTGACATTAATTCCATAAGCCAAGTGCTTTGCTAATTGAGTATATTAGTTCCCTGTTATGGTTTGTGCCTCAGAACTTATGAGCTGGCCTATAGCAGTGTAATCCTTGATGCCTTCTTGAGTGAAACATGTTTCATGATCTGCAATATTAATGGAGTGGTAAATTAGTGTGGTGCACTCAGCAGCCCTCATCTTCATAACAGATGGAGAGGAGCGGAGAACGTCATTCACAAGCACAAGCTCTCTCTAAATACCACCCAGCCGACAGTAAGCAAGCCCTGACTTCCCTGAGATCATTATGAAAGCTAACACTTGCATTTAAACGAAATATAACCTGCACTGGTTTGAATGAAGATTTTGTATGGTATATGACATGATGACATCTTCTAAACGAACGGATATCTGCGTTGCGTTCCACACCACTCTCAGAGCACAGCAGACGATCGAGCTCGTCCTTGCCTCATGCGTGTCGACAGGCTATACATTAGCAAGCAGTCTGCACTCTTAATTCAATCTGTCGCCTGGAAACTACTGACTGAACAAGTCTCGTCTTATTGAGATAGATGTGTTCTTGCACCGATCTCAGGTTTCTTTGCTTGGCTGGTGACCTTTTGCCTTAACTACCCTGAAGAGTAACATACAGTAATTGAGGGTTTTAAGACATTTCCGGATTATCTTAAACAGGATTTCTCTTTTCCACATATTATTCATAAAGTAGCTCAGTTACCTGTGTGTTGTAAATAAATCATAAAAACAGTTGTGCACATGCCACACACACAGGATGCCACTCAGAACGAATGTTTGTAGTTAGTAAATCTAGTTGTTGCTTGGTATGTTCGCTTTTAACTGTATGATAAAAGTGAATGACTTAAGCCTTAAATGCAGAAGGAATGCGATTTGATCATGTAGTATTAGATCATTATGCTTAAGAACTATGGTTTTTCACCTAGTCATTAGAAAGGCTCTGAAAGGTTTTTAAACAGATCATTCACACGCCTTGCTTTCTTCAGCTATGAACCAAACAATAAGTGAATCATCTGATCTTATAAAAGTCATGCATATTACATTCAGCCTGTACATGGAGCTATTGCAATTACCGTATTTTCCGGACTATAAGGCGCACCGGATTATAAGGCGCACTGTTGATTTTTGAGAATGAACGGGTCTA
>JAOVYU010000042.1:14503974-14517060 GCA_025674565.1 Synodontis membranacea
GTTTATACCAGCCGCAGGGTGTATAGATATCCTGTCCTGTATATGATAGTCCTGTGTATAGATATAGAAACCCAGCCACTCATCCTATTCTATTGTCTTCACCAATGTATCAAAAAATCAAAAACTGCTCCAAGACTCAAGTTCCTGTTCCATTCCGTCATTGTATAATCACAGTCAATTTTCACTTTGGCCATGGTGGGAATAACGAGGGGACTAAAATTGCCTTAAGCACCCCAGATTGCTGTCTGGGTTAAATTTAGCAGTGCAGATGTCATGTTGGAGTCATTGCTTTTATAGACGCTGATGTTGACATTACTGGAGACAGATGTGTTTTTTTTCTAGGGAGCCACATTATCGATTCCAATCAGTTCCACAAATGCAGGAAAGGTCGATGTCATGATCTAAGCTATGACACTGTGACTTGCCTCTCCCAGTTTTCTTAATGGCGGTGTGATGGTAGAACTACATGTACTTTTTTTTTTTTTTTTTAAATTTTGAAATGTTCATTGAATTGATTTCATTTTACAAGAATGTAGGCATTTGATTCGATTGAATTTCCCTTGACAGTAAACATGAGTACAGACCGCAACCCTGGTTTCTAAGTGAGGCTTATTTAATTACCTAAAAGCTCAGGAATTATATTGCCATGTAGTGTGTAGATTTCTTGTACATTTGCTGTATTGTATGTTTTAAGATGAAACTCTGAGACAGCCACCATGTTTTACTGAAAAATCTAATTTTCTAGTATGGGAGCATTGTAAATGTATGTGTTATTACTACCTTTCTGGCATGTTACGATATAAAACAGCATGTTGATGGGAATTAGTTCAAAATTATAAAGTGGAGTCAGGTAGTTTTGTTGAACATATGCACTATATGGCCTTGTGGTTTGTGGACACCTGACCATCACACCCGTATGTAGGCCTTCCCCATACTGTCGCCACAAAGTTGGAAGCACAGAAAGCACAGATGACATCTAGAATGTCTTTGTATGCTGTAGCATTACAAAATTCCCTTCATTTGAATTAAGAGGTCCAAACATGTCCAAGCATGACAGTGCCCCTGTGCACAAATTGAGCTCCGTGAAGACATGGTTTGTCAAGGTTGGAGTGGAGGAATGCAAGTGGCCTGACCTCAACCCCACTGAACACCTTTGGGATGAAGTGGAGCAGAGAGCTGGAGAATGCTCCAGACCTCCACCCTGACATCAGTGCTTGACCTCACTAATGCTCTTATGGCTGAGAAAGTATAAATCCCGACAGCCATGCTTCAATATCAAGTGGAAACCCTACTCATATTAGTGAAGATTATTTTAATAGCAAAGGGGACTAAATCTGGAATGAGATGTCCAACAAGCACATATGGTTGTGATGGTCATGTGTCCATATACTCTTGCTCATATAGTGTACATGCATTCAACCTTTGACAGTGGTGAATTTTAGCAGTCAGAGAATTTACTTTGTATATTATAAGCACATTTCCCCATACCCTTTAACAATGCTTATAATATAGCCAACCAGACAATTACATAAAGAAGGTTGAACAGATGTCGCTTGGGCTATCAGACCATTCGTGTATGTCACACTAAGTTGATTTGTCATAAGATTTGAAAAGATCAGTGAGTATGAGCAAGTCCAAGTATTATGAAGATTATGTAATGTACACCTACAAGAGAAAGACACAGTTGCAAATATGCTCACTTGTTTTTCCACAACAAGAAACTTTTCTGTGGGAGTCTTAAAGCAGCAGACTGTGGACGGCTTTTAGGTCATTTATTCTTTTATGTAATTACGCTTTTTTATTCAGTTAGAACTCAAGGACTGTGCTTCTTAAAATCAGCCTGTGTCTAATAGGTCTGTATATTTAATATTTGTTCAGCTCAGTTTGACCCCTATTAGAACTTTATTTGAATTAGGTGTTAACAATATTCTCTTATTTATATCTTGCATTCTGCAGACACTCATAAAAGACAAATTAACATCATTAGTGAATCATTTAATTCATTTCCATGCAATTTCATTCAGTGCAAAATGTGATGTATACAGAAAAGAAAAATAAAGTGTTGGATTACATTTGGACTCTATATGTTGATAATTATGCTTGGTTTTCTTTCTGTTGTCTGAGACTTCGACAGCTTTTACATGTTATTTCCATTCTGTTTGTGAAGAGACTGGCATTTATAATATGTCTTTTTTCCCTTTGACTGCTCACAGCTTATTGCATGCCCACAAGGAAGGAGAACCCAGCAAAGACCCCTGAAGAACTCGATATGTGTGGTGCAGATAGCAGCGCCATTTACAGAGCTATAAGCATCATGGTTGTCATAGCTCTTTGAATGGTACTGCCATATGTACTAAACTACCGCCCCCATGATCATGCATGATGCATGACGTTAAACTCTTGACTTAATACTGAAATGTATGCAAATTGATTTGTTTGTCTTTGCTTCTTGGTTGCAATTACACTGCTCAGCATGCCAAGTAAGTATGGAACAAGGGGAGGTTTTATGGCACAGGATTTTCCTTTGTTACTTGCTAAAGTTTACTTTCTGTTCATCATTGCAAAAAAATGCAGGGTTGAGAAAAATGGACTAATAGAAGGTATATTGCGATCGGTTGCAACAAGTTTCCTACAGAAGCCTGAAGAGGTTAAGGAGAGGTGAACATCACAAAAAAGACATCAAGTTCAGCAGACTGCAATAAAATCGGATAGGCAAGTTGAGAAACATGGCTTTAAAATCTATTGGCAGTTGTTATGTCTTCTTTACGTCCCTGCAAAAAGACACTGGGGAATTGGGGCTATTATTACCTACATGTCTTTATGGCATAGTTACAGCGTAAGATCAATTGAGCACTTGCAACAATCTGGCCCCAACAATCTCAGGGTTTCTTCAACTTTTCCAGTATTTTCAAGACTAAGTTTTTCAAAAGCATTGCTGCTAAGATCATTAATTGGTGCATATCCATGTCATGAAGATATATCCATATCCATAGGGGTGTCCTTATGTACTAATGTACTCGTGCATATATGTGCTATATGCACGAGTACATTATGTGCTAAATGACTTAATGATATCCAGTTCCACATGGTACCAAACACTTATGATGCAACATTTGACTTGAAATGGTAATAACATGCCAAGAGCAAGATCTTGTAGATGATAACAATCTGTGTCACATTATTTAACGAAAGCTGCTATTATGTCATTGTGTCATTGGACATAACTTTTAATTTTATATTCTCTCTGACAATAAGTGTTTGTGTTTATGACATTAGCATTTCAGATTTATGACACGGAGTTCTAGTAAAGTGCTACCTGCAATTTACTGAGTGACTATAGGATCTTCTTGTAGGAAAAAAAAATTGCTTTGTTTCCATAATGTTCCTGGGATAGCCTCCAAATTCACCATGATCCTGACCAAGATAAAGCTGATTGAAATAAATTAATCAATCAATCAGTGAATCAGTTCATTAAATTTACTGTTTATGATTTTTGTATGACGACAAAAGACCTAATGATCTACTGAACTATATGGGCTTCCCAAGGACATGGTATTTTAATTTGTAGATCCTTGCACTCCTTCTAAATAAGCTTTAGTGCACAGATGTGTTTTATCCAGTTTCAGACTCAAAAGTGTTTACACTGAAAGAAGCATGCGGTGTCGTCGTGTTGTAATGTGTGGTTGTGTGGTTGCTCGGTGGTATGTACTCTTTCCACACTGCTCTCCTTCATGCCATACAGGAAAGCTGCAGTCACTGCTAGAGTGTTAGAGGCACAGTCTTAATAGGATCTGCGTTCAAAAAGACCGTACAAGTTATAAAGCACAAAAAACGAAGAAAATTGACTCATCTTTTTTATTATTCTTAAGATTTAAGAATTTCTAAGCCTACCCCCTCCTACATCATTCATGATACTAACTTATACAAAAGAAGCTTACATGTTGACTTAGGCATTTTTTTGCTAATGTTTCTTATAGTTTTCTGACAGCTTTTAGCTAAACTCCAGCTGTTATAAATTGCCTGTTTATATACTGTCCTAGGGTATACATGACACATAATACATAGTAATGAAAAATGCAAACAAAAGTAGTGTATTGGATATACCCAAATGATGTAGTATATTTGCCTGTAATTGTCTAGTGTTTAAGCAACACATTGTCACACTGGTGAATTTATTGGGACAATCTGAACAACTCTGTATGAGACTGTATGAAAATTGGGTGAAATTTAAATGTTTGTTTATATCAAATTGAATGAAATCTAACCATGTAACCATTCACTTGTTAATCATTGCATGAAATTCATAAGGTAAATGTGTTTATTTACTCTAATTAAAAGCATATGTACTGTATGTGTGTTTGTTGCCAGTAAATATATCTGGCTTCAAGGGTAGTATGTTTGGAAGACGTTTGCTTAAACCTGATAGTGGTCTATCAGGTGGCATAATGGAATATCAGCTTTATCACAGTGTGTCAAATATGGCATAGTATCAGCAAATGCCATCGACAGGTTGTGAAATGAAGTTAAACCCTGACAAAAAGGACAGGCATAACCTTCCATTATTTAAACATCATACAAAAATAACAGAAAATATCAAATCCTTTCAACTGTATGAAAATAGTTTGAACATATTCAGTTGCAATCTTTTTTTTTTTAATTATGTAGAAAGTAAATTATCAGTTTTATGGGAGATGACAGCAGACTTTAAAAGAAGTCCAATTCAGTATGCTTAAAGTTAAAAGAAAGTCTGTAGCAGATATTGGGATATTGGTTCCCGCTTATGCCATGTTAAAAAAACAAAAAAAACAAAAAACAGTAATGTGGCAAGCCGGTTTTCCAGTGATCCAAGAAAAGCAGCAGGTCAGAGTAAGGAAACAGTGGCACCCTGATGGTTACGTGTGTGTATGCCTTTTATGGAAGACATCTCACTCTCTCAAATGTGTGGAGTTACTCAAATAAAAATGTATTTATATTATTCAGTCATAAATTTGCTACCTAGAGTCTGTGTGCTGCATGTATCTCTTTCAGAAGAATTTCCATTTCCAGAAGAATTTCCATATATAGATATATAAATATTAATATAATATAATATATTAAAATATATTACACTCCCCGGCCACTTCATTAGCTCATTCATGCAGTTATATAAAAGTCAGCCATGTGGCAGCAGTGCATATACTCATGCTGATAAAGGTCATGAGCTTCAGGTTCAAGGTCAACATCAGAATGGGAAGATATTGTGGCCAAGTGACTTTCACAGTGGCTTGGTTGGAGTATATCAGAAACTGTTAATCGTCTGGGATTTTCACACGAAGCAGTCTCTAGAGTTTAGACCAAATGGTGTGAAAATCAAAAAACATCTAGTGAGTGGGGGTTCTGCGGGCACCTTGACGATTAGAACAGTCAGAGAAGAATGGCCAATGGTTGACAGAGAGGCTACAGTAACCTAAATAAGCACTCTTTACAACCAGGGTGAGTAGAGAAGCATATTAGAATCCACCACATGTTGAATTTTGAGACAGATACACTACGACAGCCACATCAGTTTTCACTCCTGTTAGCCAGGAACAGGAATCTTAGGCTGCAGTGGACATAAGTGCACTGAAAAAAGACCAAGGAATTCACTTGACATACCATGCCACAGTCGCTGAGATCACATTTTTTCCTTATTTTTGATGCTTGATATGAGCATTAACTGAAGCTCTTTAACCTCTAGCTGTATGATTTGATGCATTATGCTGCTGCCGTCTGATTGGCTGATTGGATAAATGCATGAATGAGCAGATGAACAGTGAGTGTTGTGTTGCATTTTTAATAGGTCCTTTACACCTTAACTGTGTTTCATGCCCGAGCAGCAGGAAAATTCAATAAACAGGGGAAGGACTTGATATGTAGTGAAAATATTGGCAGATACAGATCTATAAGACTGCAGACTGTCTGCTTTCAGGAGCCGAGATTGAAGTGACATTAAAGTTCATATTCTGCCTCCTGCAGTATTCATTTCTGTAAAAGGCTTTTGCTGTTCTATTGCTATAAGGCAAAAACGAGAGGTGCCGGCAGCCTTAATCATGTAGCAGTGGTCCTTGCTACCTGCTGGAGTTTGTTGTCATGGCAAACACATCTGTTTATCTGAGGGCATTCATCAGCTTTTCTGCTATGTGTTAGGCTATTTTTGGCATATTAAGGAAGGGAATTAGAACTCCTCAGTGCTGGCCATGCATAAAGTCTGGCCTTGGGTATTCCACAAGGTAGGCTTGTAAACATTTATTACAATATTAGGCCTGGTTTGTGCACTGGAAAAATGAATCAAACATGAGTTACACGGACCTCTTGTCCTGCTTTTGGTCTCTCATGCTGAATGAAGAGTATACCCCGTAGGTCAACACTAGCACTCTTCTTTCCTCTGCGGTCCTCCTTGTACATTTTCACTTATGTTTTGCTGTCTCCTGATGTTTGCTTCTGCCACTTCAATGCTACTCTTCATTTCAGATAAGGAACCCTTTGTTTGTCCTGTTCCTCGCATCTTAAATAATCAATCCTTTTTATCTTTGCGCACATGTGCATGGAGTTATCATCCAGTGTTGGTAATGAAATTGGTAGATTTCTCACTGCAGACTCTTTGTGGTAAAGATCAGCAACATGTCACTTCATGGAAGATATCGTTTATTTGTAGTACTACACCAGCCATCAGAAAGACAGAGAGCAGAGAGTTAGGCTCACGTCTGGTATATCTCTGATGGCTGGTCGATGGAAAGAGGTTATATTAGGTACAGGACAAAGCAGTTTGGTATGAAGTAGAAGTAGACAGGCTGGGGAATGTGACGTTAGATGTTGTTTCCTCTCAGACAGTGTGGAAATGCCTCCACCAAAAAGTGAGACTGCTGTGAGACTACACAGTCCTAGTTATTAAATGTGGTTTCGAAATAACATCAAGGGCAATTCAGAATCTAGCAAAATACACACAAACAGTTCCATGGGGCAGTGCTGACAGAGTCCAGAGTATGAACTGTCGTATGTGAGTCCTGGCTCACTAAAGTGTCTTACTGTTGAAAGTGATTACATCTCTGTCTGATCTGTGTCATCTCTGCATATGGTAAACTCTGTATTGCCATAAGCACAAAAGATTCCACTTTATAAAAGTACAACAACGGAAATTTAATAACACCGTATTTGAGTGATCCATTTAGACTCTTAACAGCTTATAAGAAAACAAAATCTGTGCATCAGAATGTAACGAAATTAAACATGGTTAATTGGACGTTAACTCTATGGCCAGACTTTCGGTGATGTGACTCTAAAGAGGACGTGTCTGAAACACAAGCTTTTTTATTTCCCATTCTGCTGTTAGTTAGTTGTGCTGTCAGGCATAAAACATACAGACATGTTTTTAAATTCTTCGTTCTCCACAATCAAGTAACAAGTCTCCTGCTATGAGCTTCCCAGTCACTGTAGTGATTTCTGCTGTATTAAACCAGCGAGGAAATGCTGCACGTGTATGTGTGTTGCTTCTTGCTTTCTTATAATTTTAGAGATTGACACAAAACGGTGATGTCCCATATGTTTGGTTTTAACACCAGGGTATTCTACTTATATTTGGCAGATTTGGCACATTGTAGTTTTTCACTCCACCACTCACCAACAGTGTTGTAACTTGTGTAACAAAGTGCTCTCATACATGAGATTCTAAATATTTGTAGGAATTTTCCAGTTCCTGCTTGTTACTCACCATAGCCATTGCTGTTTGCCCAAGCTAATACTCTAGCTGCTCGCCTGACAGCATGCTAATAAAAAAAAAAAAGTCTATCCATGTGTAAATGACCATCCATGTGCAAACCTGATACAAACACCTGATTCAGACTCTGGTGAAATGGGTCTGAAGCCCTGGTGCCAGCTGCAGTACATCTATCTGGATGAGTTTGAAATAGATTGCCCTTTCCCACTAATAAGCTTGAAATTGTAGATGGTATCATATTACGGAGAAAGTTATCTCAGGCTGCCTTGTCTTGGTTAATCCCAAACCCCTCAGACTTCCTCTCTGTTTCTCCAGTTTAGATTGCACGTCGTCCGTCTCCGAGATAAAGCAAGTATCAAACACTGCATCACAAGTCAATCCTTTGGCCAGATAAGAAAAGCATATAAATTAGGTTTACAAACCACACTATGACTTTTGTTCCACCTTGTTTTATGTTTTAAGTCTGTAATGTAGATAACATAAAGCTGGATCTTTAAGGATCTTTGATTCAGTTATAATCTGGTGCTTGAAATATATATCTCATCATGCAGATGAAATATAGGTGTCTGCTTTTTCTATCTGTGTGTAAGTCTGGAAGAGCCAACTGATCATCTTTCAGCACGTTAAGGTCTAGTAGAACTATTTTCATGGCTCTGCTTATTTTCCTTGTGAAAAAGCCAATGTTATGTGCATTATGGTGATGACAGTGCTGAGTGATTCAGCCTCAAGAAAGCCCATTTTAAAATGGTTTCCAGTGGGATTACTAAAATGAGATTACTAAACAGCCTAATAGTAAATATATATTTCTATTTTTGATTATATAGAGATTTTTATTCTAACTTAATTTACAACTGAGCATCTGATTTTTTTTTCTCCAGCAACATTATACCTGCCATGTTTTCATACAAAAAAAAAAAGTGATTAAAAAATACAAAAACTCACAGTCTGTAAAACATAAAAAGTCCATTAATTCGGATTTGAAAATATATCAATACAGTACTAGCTGATTACCCAGTGGCTTCGCTCACTGAGTGCAAGGGAAAAAAATTAAATGCAGTATTTATAATATAAGTTTGTTAACTACCCCCAGCTACCTGTACAGGTATCCAAACCTGCAAAAACTCATTTCAGGGTGGTCCTCCCATCATTTCATCAAGCCCTCCCTTTAATCACTTCACAGTTCGCTTCAAACATAAAGTGGTTGCAGTTGCAGGTGAATATGAGAATATATCATCAAGGAGTCAACTATGTATAGACAACTTATTATTCATTAATTCATCTTAAAGCATATTATGCATATTTAAAAAAAAAATTAAAAAAAAATGCAGTGAAACATGCCCTGGATGTTTATGGGGTTAATTGTTTTTATTATTATTTAATAATTTATTTTATTTGTATGGTTTGTATCATTTGCTGTTTGTTTGGATTACTCCTTAGAATAAATCACAACATTGTCCAGGTTTCCTGCACCTCTTGTCAACGTAAAGCACCGGTATTCCTTGCCCATTGTTCTTGACTAAACTCAGAAAGGTCTCTTGGCACCAAAACATACTTCAAGAATGAACTTGGACAAAAATTTAATTTTGCACTGTACATGTACTACACACTATTTATAATCCTTTGCCATTAGCCAGGTACCCAGCTGTCAAGAGTGAATTTTTCTGTGCTTAAACTTTGAACCTTTGCTTTCATTTAGACCATTTCATGATCCTCTTCTATTAATTGCAGTGTGTATACACAGAGGATCTGTAAAAGCTGTCAGTTTACTGAGGAAAAGTTTTAGGTGAGCGTGCCTGAAATGAAAGTGATCTTTCACACAGACTGAGTGAATAAGAGCAGGGCAAATCCCTAGAAAGCTGTTCCCATTATTTCCATAGTAAAAGAAGCTCCCTGGAGAGAGATGAATATGCTTCCCACACTTTTGCTCCATTGTACAGATAGGCCACAATGGATTGTTGGAAGCCCAGCTTGTAGATTTCAAATAATTATAGGGAAAGTCTGAGGGGTGGAAGTGCAAACAAACTGGCAGTGCTTTCCCTTTCTTCCTCTTATTTTTACCACTTCCTCTCTGTAACTTTTCCTTCTGTCTGTTTCCCTCTCTCTCATGCTAAATCAGATGTGGGATTTGGAGACACACTGCAGCTCTCACAATCCACAGAAGGAGAAACAGCCCAATCCTTAACCCTATTTGTGTTTCTGCCACTGAAGCCTCTTAATATTCACTTTTTAAGTAAGACTAATGTGTTTGATTATAATTTGTGCTGCCTGTACTCTGGCTCTCCCAGCAAACCTAAAATGTTCATGCTGTAGGCCAAAGAGAAAAAAAATGTATAATGTTTAGACTGGATAGTCCAGCATGTTTATAACAGTTCTGCATTGTATTGGAAAATTTGACATTTCAGGTAACATTCAAGTGACTTTAGAACAGCGTTTCCTCAGACTGAAGCTTGGTTATGTATAATAGAACCACTTCAAACAGTGCCTTGAGTAAAAGAGCAGCAATGTGGCAACAATTCTGCTCTCTGCTTGCTCCTCTGAAAAAGCTCTAGCACATTTCCCTAAGGAATCCTAGAACATTAGTGACTTTGGAGTGAATGGATTTCAATGGAAACTTTGCTTTCAGTAGAAACAAATTTTGCTCATTTATAAATTAAAGCATTTATGGTGATTTCTGGTGATTTCTAGTATAGTGCAGCACCACAGACAGAGGAATTTTAGTTTATAAGGAAAGAGAGAATTGCTTTCATTCACATACTTTAATTAAATTTTAATGAAGAAAATCTACATTTCAGTCACTTTCCCCTTAAATATTTTCCCTTTATTCAACTGCACACCGGTGCATTCTGGTCTTCCACTGATCAAAGCAGTGCAGTGGCGTTAGTTGTCTCAGAACTAACAGTGTTTTCTTCTACACTTCTGGAACTTTTGAACTTCTGGACTGGAAGCAAGCAGAACTTGATTTTAGGCTCTAAGTCTTATGGTGCTAGCTCAGGCAAATTGATGGGGTGGTCAGTTACTGTGATGTGTTTCTGGGCTGTGTGTGCTGGCACATTGTCCTGATGGAGGAAACCATTTTCCCAGAACTGTGGCCTCTTTCTTCAGATCCTTTCTCACAAAGTCACAAGAACGGTTTTGTAATAGTGTTGGTTCACTGTTACTCCATCGGGAATCTAGTTCTCCACAATTACACCCTTAATGTCAAAGAAACCAATTAATATGGCCTTAAGCTTGAGCTTTCTTCATTTAGTGATCCACGTGTTTTCCAGTGTATTGACTGCTGTTTTGGATGTTACTGTCTGGACTGCTCAATCTCGTTATTTAATTTGTATATATACAGTTTTCCTTTGAAGTCTGATTAAAGGTTAAAGGATCACTATGTCAGATATTTGCACCAAAATGCCTCTGTAGATCTCATTTAAACTCAAGTGCAGTATAATATTATAAAATTCACATAAGCATCGAGGAATAAATATTACAAAAATACCTATGAGCCTTGTGTGTCTGCAGGTCAGCTTTATAGAGTTACTAGTATACTGTGTGCTCATATTGCTACGTCTGCCTTCATTAAATATGCAGTTTTATAAATATATAATGTTCATGGAAGTGCTGACAAAAGGCATGGGTGGCTCTTGGAACTGGCCACAGATTATGAAGAACTGTAAATTATTTAAAACCTTAAGACAGTATTTTTTGAACAACTACTGTCAGACGTTAGCAGTTGTGTGCTGCACTGACGTAACAAGGGGACATAGCAAGTGGTGTTTTATAGCAGAAAAAATTTCAGCAATCTCAAGCACAAGTTATAGCAGGCATAATTTGCTGTTAGAGACCAAAAAAAAAGCACAACAGCTTTATTTCTGTATAGCTTTATTTCTGCATTTTCAGTAATGTCATAATACATTATGACTGACTAAATACCTAAAGCACTGCTGCATCAGTCTGTTTAGGTAGAGATGATATTACTGCTTCTGACACTATCAGCCAGCAGTGAAGGTAAAGTAGGAAACCGTTAGCCAAAGTGGAAGTTGACCAACTTGTTGATGAAAGACGTTTAAACCAAAAAGTCAACTCAGATCCTAGGAAAAAGGAAGCATTTTAAGAAAAGAATAATGTTGACAAACTATAAATTATATATAAATTATACCGCTTTTATGCTTTGGGATTAAATGTGAAGTATACAATTTTCAATTCTGAATTTCAGCGATACCTTCGAAAATCTGTGATTGTCCATACAGTGGATCTCTGATTCTGTTTTAACTCCCTAGCAGGAACAGACCTGCTCAGCTTCTTTTCATTAAAAGGCATACTTATGCTTTGTCTGAAACTATACCCTGTGTTTTCTTCTATCACAAATTCTGTTCTCTGTGATATAATAGTCCGTAGATGCAGTGCTCCCAAATTTCCACTGTTGGAAATAGTGATTATGGTGCCATTTTGAACACAGCGGTAATGGGTCAGCTGTGGGATGGGGAGACGTGTCAGTGTTTTCAATGCACGTGCAATTCACCTCATATACTGTTCCATTAAAGTGCCATTACTCTCACTGCAGTGTCCTGTAGTGAAACACCAAAACCGCTCGCTCAGTTGGGAGGGAAGATCTGGTGCAACCCAAAAAGAAACTGATGTTTTTCTTTTCTCTACCAGGTACTCAGTTCTACACAATGGAAACAACGGCGAACAGGAGAAACTGTCAGTGCAGAATGACACAGAGTCACAGGAATCCTGCTTCTGACCACACTTCATCAGGGCAGAAACTGGAAGACTCACCATCAGCCCTGTTACACCTGCAGTGTGTAAACTCACACAGGGGAGTCCAGGAACAAATTACTGAGTGGTGGACTGAGCTGAGTTGTATGCTCCCAAATCTTGTGAACAATGTTGCCAAAGGTATTTGATTTATATTTAAGGATGTAATTATTTCTAATGTTTAATGACCAGATCCATTAATGAATTCTGCTTGTTCCCTGTGACTATTGTTATAAGTAACATGCCAGAATATGATTTCACAAGCATTATTTGTGATAAATACTTAAGCAGAATTTACAATCAGGAGAACATTTCTACTGCTCCGAAGTTGCATAACAAACATCACACTGTCTCACATTGCTGATGCATTCATACTTTTTTTGGGGGGAAGGGGGGTTGTTTGGTTTTACAGTAAGCTTAAAAAATTTTAAACATAGGAGCATAATATCCTGCAAATAGTTTGTACAACAGAACAGACTGATACTGACGGGCAGGTGACAACCCATGTAACAGAAAACGTGCCTTTGGGTGAAATTAAGAGCAGGAAAATGAATTCATGTCCCTGTGATCTTTAAAGTATTTTGAAAAGATTTCCACTATATAGTCTT
>JAOVYU010000042.1:14744865-14755515 GCA_025674565.1 Synodontis membranacea
TAGCTTCTGGCTAATAATTTTACCTCAGTAAATTCTGTTTTAGCTTCTGGCTAATAATCTTACCTCAGTAAATTCTGTTTTAGCTTCTGGCTAATAATCTTACGTCAGTAATTTCTGCTTTAGCTTCTGGCTAATAATTTTACCTCAGTAAATTCTGTTTTAGCTTCTGGTTAATAATTTTACCTCAGTAAATTCTGCTTTAGCTTCTGGCTAAAACAGTAATTTTACCTCAGTATGTTCTGACTTTAATGGTTAAATTTACCTCAGCTGATGATTGCAGAAGCGCCAGACCACGGGTAATGGTGGGCCTGAATTACTGGGGCTTATCCAAGTAGGGACTGTCTAAAAGCCTGGAAAATAAAGTTGGTTTTGGTTTCAAAATTTGATCCTCTCTGTGATTATAGCAATACATTGTTTGTAAGAAAATGCATAAGCTCTGCTTAAATACCTGTTGTTTCTGTTAATGATCCTTTGTGCCTTATACTTTATTCATTTTAAAGTAAGTGTCAATGCAGTGTGCATCACGTTATTGCATACATTACATCAAAGTCAAATGGCTTAATGCATCATGGCATTTTCATTTTGATTGTGATGCACCATTTATCAGTTGATAATTAGGAAAAATTATACATAAGGTTCTCATGACAGTGAAACATTAAGAGATGCTATATGTCTCCACGAGCTATACTGATTGCTTCAGGCTGAGTTTTCATCAGATTGTCCTGTTGGGGAACATTTTCTGTTTTATTAGATTTTCTCACTTTTTTTTTTTAAACTGTTTTATAAGCCCCAAGAGAATCACATTGATTATGTGATTATGCCCTTGCTAAAGGTGCAGCAACAGATTTTTTATTTTTATTTTAATTCTTTGCATTATGAAGGTGAAATTTGAAATCAGGTTGCTATAGTGGTAAGGGAAGTTCCTCTGCAGTAATCCCCCAAGATCATGGTTTGTAGTATAAAACAGCACAGTGTAAAGCTTCTGCTCAGCTGTAAGATGGTAGTTAACAGCCAGTTTAAAATGTTGTTTTCATATGATTCCCAATTTCGTAACCGTGGTGTGTCTTGAAAGTGAAAACAGAATTGTGACTTTTATTTGTAAGTCGCATTTAGGCTTGTATGTAATTAGTCATGTAATGTCTACTTATAGACTCAATAAGGTATTGGTATTTTTTTTTTACTGAATAATTTTAGTCTTAGAAATACATCCCAGAAATAAATACAAAGAAGTAAATGCAAATTACTAAGAAATAAATAAAAATTTTAGTCTTATATGAATAAAGTGTTCTGCCCCAGTCCCAAATGGAGAATGGCTGATCTTTTGTAAAGACATAATAAAACTGTTTTTTTTTTTTTTTCATCTGGTTCTTTTACGCTACACAGCAGCTATAGATCAACAGAAGATGTTTACCAACTGCTAAAACCATGAATGCAGTGTTGGAGTAAACACCTCCACTACATTGTTGACCACATTGTCCTATCCTTCATCTGATCTGGGCAAAAAAAACTAGGCTCGTAAGCCAGTATAATCACACTGAAGTCAATTTGTTCTCTATCCCGAACTGCATGCCATGGCCCTCCTATTGATTTATGTCCCTCTCCATGTACAAGGCTGTCATGTCCCCATGTCAGTCAGTGCTAGCCTCAGGGGCAGCAAAGGGACTCTGGTGATTTAGCAACCTGTCATTACTTTCAGGAGTGTGACGTTGCAGGCTCAGACTGTTCACTCAGCCTGGCCCACAGCAACCATGCTTTTATGAATTTTAATACAATCTTTCTAATGGTGGGGGTTGCCTCTAGCTGAATGAAATGTACAATGATGGATGGTCTGGCTGTGTCCTAATCTCGCTTCTTATCTGGATGCTTTTGTGGCATAAACAGAATGTAGAAATAGTAGAAGACTTTAGCATTTCAGGCAGGATGGTTGTAGATACATCTCTACCAGCAGTGATTACACTTTTCTGTGTTTGCAAAGCTTGTGAGGAAGGCTGTAGATATTCTGCAGTAGTTGTATTTCATAGAAAGGTATTATAAGATTTTATCAAGTTCACACTAGGGAGCTACATATACTGCTGTTCACCATGAATGATACTTTGGGAATCTGTTAAAAAATACCCTGTATGGATTTTCTCACATTAACATAAAATCTCGCTCTTTCTGGTGCACTGGAAATAAATGTTTTTAAATGATTTGCATTTACTTTTTTGTTTCTGGGCTCTTTTGCAGCTTGAATTTGAACCTTTTCTTTTCATTGGCTTTTTCTTTCTACATCACAGTAGCTGCCTGAAATTACAAAACCACTCTGTGCTCTGAGTCATGTCGGGTGCATGTGAACGAAAAACAGAACCTCTGACATTTAGCACAGCGTTGACATACAGCAGCATGGAGTTCTAGGTGAGGCAACTGGAGTGCACTTTGCTTTCTCTTCTTCTTCAGATAAGGCAAAATGAGTTGTGCTCCACTTGTCTATGCATCTGGGCAATATCCTGTTTATTAGTTCAATAAAATCTTGCCTTGCCAACAACTTCTAGGTACAGCCTGGGTGATATGAATATTTAATGTGCCATGGGCATTGTGATTCTGCTGAGAGCAGCTGGATTTTTTAACATAAGCAATATCATTAAGATTTCTTTATTTATGTGGCGCTTTTTCTTCAGTGGCAATCCACTTATCCAAGAGGCATCCTGAGCACCAGTTTATTATAATAAATTTGTTTGCTTTGCTTTTAGAGGGCTGTCACACGGTCACATTAGGCCAGGCTTGATATTCCCTCAGATAACTGGGGAGGGGGGGGACAGATGGTTGTGGGTATTTGATATCATTCTTAAAGCTTTACTATGTGCTAACATTGGTATTGATGAGTTGGCTGACGCAATGTGGTCTGTAAGGGAAAGCTATAAACAAGTCACCATGCTTCTGGGTTGCAGTGTTGGTTAATAAAATAGTGATTGGTCCCTAGGCACACTTCATTCTCTTCTGTATTTGCATCAGTGAGGAACTATATAATTTGTCTGCAACCCATGAATGTTACATTCACCCAGGAGAAAGCTGGAAAAGTGATGTACTGCAGGAATGGATCGGAGTAATCAATATCCGAATTTGTTCATTGCGCTTTTGAGGAACTGAATTGCTCACAGCCTACAGCAATGAAGCTTCCAAAACCAAGCTTTCTCTGATCCGTTCTTCTTTAGGAAGGGCAAAACTGCCCTTTAAGAGCAAGCGTGTTGTGTTTATGATCCTGCAATATATGGAAGCGCAGTGAAACGTGGGATGCCTCTTAACTACCGTCATTCTACAAAAAAGAGTGTGGAGATATGCCACCGAAATGAGGCTTCGATTCACTGGGACAGAGAAAAAAAAATCTTCCTTTTATGGCTGCTGTGTGTTTGCAGGTTTGCCCAGATCGTTTGGCAAAAATGTAGTAAAACAAATCATTCTGGGTGATGAGTCACCCCGGTCTTCAAGTTAACAAGCACGGTCTCGCTCTTCCCATTGGAGGATGTGGGGCATAAACCGCATAGGCAGCAAGGACGTTAGCGTTCCCCAGCACTGCGCCATGCACAGCAAGGAATGTCAAGAAAAGACAAATTATTCTAAGCAGCACATTAGCCAGTGAAAGGAGTGTGCAAACTGTGTAAGGATAAGAAGCAACACACTTATGAAAGCATACATGTATGAAATTGGGGCTAAAATATGTTGATACTGGCTCACATGTTTTATTTTGAAGTAATTCTTGTATGTTATATTATTAAATAGAGCTATGATTAATTTAGATGCCATGCCCATTGAAAAAATATATTAGAAAAGATTAAGGTACCTATTAAAGTATCAGTTTCTGAAATCCATTTACATTTACAATTAAGGCATTTAGCATATGCTTTTATCCAGAGCGATGTACAAGGTGCTTTGTAGTCGAAGAACATTTCCACACTAATAAAACCATGCTTAAGTGCCAATGCCAATAAGTGTCTACTAAAAAAAGAAGTTAATTCAGAAATTCAGAAAATCCATTTCAGAAATCCTGAAATAGATGTTAACTGCACACTCCCTTGCAAACTGATATGTGCTACTTTCCAGTACTAATTCAGCACCATGAGATTCTCTATAGCTTTGGACAATGGGCAGAAATAGAAAGATGGATTTTTTTTAACAGGTTGTTCAGCAGGCCTGTGTATGACTATATCAGAAATCTGGAACAGGTTGACAGCGTTCATGAGATGTGCCACTCAGAATTTTATGTACAGAATGAAGATGCGATCTCTGCTGTCATTTCTTTTGCTCCAAACCTGAGTTCTATTGAACAACTTGTGTCTGTCTGGCAAAGACTATTTTTAATTATTGTAATAAGAGAGAGCACCTTGGCAGTCATACTTTATCAATAGACTTAGACGTCACCACTCATCCAAACAATACTGGCTTGCTTGTTTGCAGAATAGCCCAGGTTTCAAAGAAAGCCTGTTCCTATCATGGTCTAATCTTATTAATGTTTGTACCAGCAAGTATAAAGGTCCAATGAGGAGGGTCAGTGCAACATTGAATTATTTTCTCTAACCTTGATGCTGTCTTCTCAGTGGAATTTATTTTAGCTCATCTGGTATTAAAGTATCTTGTGTCAGCTGACCAAAAAATGTCACCTTCGGGGAAAAAAATGGTGCTTTTAATAATGCATTATATAAATGGTCTTCTGTTTGACTTTTGTTTGCCATAAGCATCAGGTAAGTTACAAGAATGATAGCTTTTAAATATTAAACCTTAAATAAAGCTGTGTTATTTGTTGATTTTTGTGAGCTGCTTGGCTAATGTTGCACCTGATATGATTGATATATTATTTTTACCTTTTTTTTTGCAGGTCCACCTGTGAATGTAACATGCAACATTTTTATTAACAGTTTTGGATCCATTGCTGAAACAACAATGGTGAGCCAAAATATTCTTCTTACATAACAAGTTGGCTTTTTTCAAAACACAATACACTATAATTTTTGCTTTTGATGGCTGGGAACAAATTGCACAAATGTCTGTCAAAGTGTAAAGAAATTATACTGATACTTCATTGAATTCAGTGAAATATTTAATGCATTTAAACAACATTTTTTCAACAATCTTGATATGTTGAAATATGCAAATAGAGTTAAGAAAATACAATACAATCAGTGCTTTAATCTATACATCCAAAATGTGCCCTTTATAAAACATGTGTAGTATTACATGGAGTTAGTCACAATGTAATTTATATTAACACAACAATGAGGAAGGAGGAATTGACTCGTGCTTTCAGGAAGTAGTTGTGGAAAGTCAGCTTTAAGAAGATTCTTGGGTGTAGACTCTGTGCAGCTCTCTAAAAATGTTCATAAAATTACTTTTTTATAAAGGACAAATCAGGAGTATATTTTGTAGCAACTAAAGTTGCTGTTAGGCTTAAGTGGGTTTTTAAATGAGGATTTTGTACATGCTAACTGTTCTCACTATCTGTTGTGTGTAGATTGTTTAAAACATGTTATGAATGAAAAATGAAAGTATGTAGCCATGTGTGTTCTGTTTATAACCCATATCACTGAGTATTTTGATAAACACACAATCCAACATGTTTTCTTTGATGCGTCTAAATGGACACTGTACACTACTAAGAAAAGAGAATCATTTAATGATACTTAAAAACATTATACCTATTCCTAATAAACTGCCATTTTTAAAAAAAAAGGCTCCTATAAATTCATTTTTCCAAAAAAATAAAAATAAAAAAAATCAGTACAAAATTTGACATCCTATGCCTTCTTAAGTACATTGTGGATTGTGCTGAAACAAGCCTGCAGATAACAATTCACACCTTTTCACAAGCACTTTAAAGCACTGTCAAATGCCTCCAGCAGAGCTGCACAAGTAGTTTCAATGCCAAGGCTTGAATGAGCCAAGCTTTACTGCTCAGCCACTGCTGAACTGAGCAAAAAAAAAAAAAAAAATCCTGCAGTACACAGGAGCAGCTCATGCAAAACAAATGTGGTATTTTCCACTCCTTTTCTCCTGTACAGAGAAATTGATCTAAGTCACTGACACTGATGTTCAAACGAGCGGGAGGGGCAAAGTGCTACGAATGAGAATCACATCGATAATCTGATTGGGCTGCTCTATTGAGAACCGTGTATTAGTGCTTTAATAATCAGTACCTGGGCAACTCCCACTGGACTGCTGTTAGCCATGTTATTTACACTGTTTAGGATGTCTGGGGCTCAGGGAGGGGTTGACTAGCCATTTAATTAGCTCACTTGCTCTTCATTTTCTCAAGTAGAAGACAGAGAGAGAGCAAATAAATCCAGAAAGTCTCTGTGTCGTTAGTGGTGGTAGTTGAAGTTGAAAACAGCCAAACTTTTTCTAATCTGTCACTGTAAGAAAGGGATCTTAGCCTTGAGCTTGAATCACATTATGTGTTGGCTGTTGTCATAAATCAGTCTCCTTAGCCTGGAGAAATCATAGCGGGAAATATGAGGCCCCCCCCCCCTTTAGTTTATGCTGATGAATGCGTGCCCACTCCATACTTGTTTGCTAGATCATTCTGCTGGAAAAAAAGCTATGACTAAAACTCTGTCCATAGTTTATCTGTAATAACGGACAGCCAGATAGCGGTGGTAGATTTGAGATGAGACAAGAAAGAGTTACAATTAACTACAATTAACAAATGCATGATCTCCTAGCATGTTCCTAAATCAGTACAAACCATAATGTAGGCAGTCCTAATACCTGTTAAATCATTTGAGGTGACAGTGTTGTAGGAGCCTGTGCACTTTCAGCTTGATGTAGTTGCGTTGTTATTTTTACAGTGTCCGTGGATTGTTTATTATCAAGAAGTTATTATTGTTATTTTACAGTTGGCAGGGGTTGTTTATTATGAAGGGAAAATATTGACATGGTAAAAAAATCAATGAGGGTTGTTATTCCATCTGCACTGTACAGATTGTTTCTTTGGAGGCACAAATCTAGTAACCTGCAACAAGTGATCCTACATTATTAAGATATTTTGAAATTTTGGCTCATATTAGTATATTTGTTCTGAAATGTTCTGGCTGATTGCTATTGTAAAGGTCACCTGGTATATTTTCCCCCATGCTTGTAGGCCATCCTAAGGTACATTACTGCCAGAAATGATACTGTGTGTCTGGTTTTGTGAGCATGACGATGAAGAGATGCTTTTTGGGCAAATCAGCACTGCTTTTATTGAAGCTATTATATAAATTGTTAACAGTTTTGCCAGGTTTTGGCTCAAATAACTTCTAATTTCTCAAATGAATTTCAGTATCCAAATATCAAGTAAACGTAATTCCATACCAAGGGTTCTAGGACTGCAGAGTTCATGTCATGTGTTTTCATGAAAAAAAAAATGTAAAATTTCTATTAACTTTGTGGGACCTTGCAAAATTGTAAAATACCTTTTTAGTATTTTATTTTTGAAATTTCACTGGTTTGGGCTAAAATTTGTACCAAACATCCATGAAACCCTAAGGATAGTTTGCAACATGTGTTCATGTAAATACATGTTCCTGAATGTTTTACAATAATCTAATTAATAAAAAATATTTTTCAATTTTAAAAATAAATAAAAAATATTTTAAAAATATTTTTTTTTAACCTTTAAATTTCAAAAATTAAGATCTCCTCTAAAAAATAGCGTCTGTGTCCAAAGCTACCCTGTCCGAAAATTCTGGATACTACTCATACTGATCTTGATGGAAAAGCATTAAGCAGTATGTGGTACATGGAAAAAATTTTTTTGCAGTGCACTACAGTTAGACTGATGATATACTACCCTGGTGAAAATTTCCAGTATACAGTTGAAACAGTAGCTACTACATCCCATGATGCAACGCAATGATTTCCAGCTTCCTAAAATGAAAAAAAAAAAACCATGGCGGACAGTGGAATAGCTTTGATTTCCTCTCTAAATATACAGTGGTGTGAAAAAGTGTTTTCCCCTTCCTGATTTCTCATTTTTATTTTTGTCACACTTAAATGTGTCAGATCATCAAACAAATTTAAACATTAGTCAAAGACAACACAAGTAAACACAAAATGCAGTTTTTAAGTGAAGGATTTTATTATTAAGGGAGAAAAAAAATCCAAACCTACATTGCCCTGTGTGACAAAGTCATTGCCCCCTAAACCTAATAACTGGTTGGGCCACCCTTAGCAGCAACACCTGCAATCAAGCGTTTGCGACAACTTGCAATGAGTCTTTTACAGTGCTGTGGAACAATTTTGGCAGAATTGTTGTAGTTCAGACACATTGGAGGGTTTTCGAGAATGAACCGCCTTTTTAAGGTCATGCCACAGCATCTCAATAGGATTCAGGTCAGGACTTTGACTAGGCCATGCCAGAGTCTTCATTTTGTTTTTCTTCAGCCAGTCAGAGGTGCCCTTGCTGGTGTGTTTGGATCATTGTCCTGCTGCAGAACCCAAGTTCGTTTCAGCTTAAGGTCACGAAGAGATGACCATTTGTGGATAATGGCTCTCGCTGTGGTTCGCTGGAGTCCCAAAGCTTTAGAAATGGCTTTATAACCTTTTCCACACTGATAGATCTCAATTACTTTCTTTCTCATTTGTTCCTGAATTTCTTTGGATCTCGGCATGATGTCTAGCTCTTGAGGATCTCTTGGTCTACTTCACTTTGTCAGGCAGGTCTTATTTAAGTGTTTTCTTGATTAAGAACAGGTGTGGCAGTAATCAAGCCTGTGTGTGGCTAGAGATATTGAACTCAGGTGTGATGAACCACTGTTAAGTCATGTTTTAACGGGGGTGGGGGGTGACAAACATGGGAAAAAAAAAGAGAAATCAGGAAGGGGGCAAACAATTTTTCATACCACGGTATATTTAAATGTGTAATAAGTAAGAAATAATTTGCATATTTTGGTGTATTTTTATAAGTTTAACAGAAAAAATTGCCCAGCAGATTAGCTCACTAATGTAACTGAATGGCATGCTTGCTAGCTATCATTTATACATGATACATTAGCGAGGTCAATAGGTAGTGTTCACAAGTAGTAATAGCCAGATTTTTGTAGATGTGATGACCTGGGCATAGGTTTATATATTTATTCTTATTGTATTTTTTTTATGGACATACTAGTCTGGTACATTACATGGAAATTGTCATACCTGCATACTATACTGTATACTAGAATACACTGTGTACCGCACACTACTAGTATACTATACTGTATACTAAGAGAATATTGTGAAATACACAGTGCATACTGGGCCAATATGCAGTGTGTAGCAAATTAGTGCAGGGTTTTGAACACAGCCAGCTTTTTTGAAACCAAAAAAAAAAAAAAGAAATCTCTGGAACCAAGGGAAGTTCTTCTAATGAATCTTTTCAGGTATCTTTCGTGTTTAGGAATGTAATAAATTCGTGACTAGTGCTTATTAATAAACACTGAAATTGCTTTCTAATAAGGTTAATGTTGGTTTTTGGATGCACTTTTTTGTTGTAAGTTAGGTGCTCCTAGTCTCAACAATAAGAGAGCTGATGTCACTTGTTCTTTCCTCATAGGTTTTACAAATACTATTTGTTCCCAACCATCTCTTTGAAGCAAAGTAATGAATAAAAAGCTGAAGAAAGTGTAAAATTAATGTTTACTTCATGAAAGATATGCATGTTTAGACGTTTTAATATGAAAACTTACCAAAACAGACACCAGACAGTATGGTTAATATCATTGATTTCAAATTAAAGCAAAATAAACTGTTGTTCTTTCATTGTGGTGTTAGTTCCTTAGAGCTAATGATGGTAGCCAGAATGGAATGGCTGTGTACATCCTTTCACCTCTGGTCTGCTGACATCGCTGCTGTTGTCTTACAGGATTACAGGGTGAATATTTTCCTGAGGCAGCAGTGGAATGACCCCCGACTGGCTTACAGTGAATACCCTGATGACTCCCTCGACCTCGACCCCTCAATGTTGGACTCAATTTGGAAGCCAGATTTGTTCTTTGCCAATGAAAAGGGTGCCAATTTCCACGAGGTTACCACTGACAACAAGCTGCTGAGGATCTCTAAAAATGGGAACGTGTTGTATAGCATAAGGTGACGAATCTAATATTATTATTATTGCTGGATTGAATCAGAATTCACAGAGTTTATGCTTATGTCTATTTTTAGCTATTTTGGCTGATGAGTTTCTTATTGTTTGTATCATATTTGTCATTTATGATTACAAGGCTCTAACTACAAAAAATAGTATGGCACTTCAAAGCATACAATAATTGTTCAAGTATATACTTGAATTCTGAGAGTATTGAAGTTTTTGTACACTTGTGTTTTGATAGAGACTTTGAATACAATTACATTTACAATTGCAAAGATACACTTATCCGAAGTTACTTGAGGCACAATTCAGTCCCATGATTTCTAGCCTTAGTTTGCATTTAGACTTTCATTGAGCTGGTTCTTGCTCTGTTTTTAAGTGCAGTGTTTGCCAGACCATTGCCTATTTTCTCTCTTAAGCATTTTGTATTCTGCCAGGTGTACTATTTAAATCAGGGGTCTCAAACTTGCGGCCCGCGGGCCAAAAATTTATTATTACTGCGGCCCGCGAGTTTGATATGTATGGCACTTTACAGTGTTGTGTGTGGAGCTGAACGAACCTACCAATCACGGTGG
>JAOVYU010000042.1:14755615-14766123 GCA_025674565.1 Synodontis membranacea
TTTCACCACACAGACATCAGTACAGCATGTGAAGCAGCTTCACCCCGAGACCCACACACCCAAATCAGCTATGAGCTAAGCTGGAGCATAAGCAAAGGTGTTAGCAATTAAGCTAGAGCATGACTAAATACAGTAAACTTGGCCGAGGCCGCTAAGCTAACTAAACTACCCAAACATGGTGAACACAAGCCCCGCCCCCAAACACATAGAACCCCGTGTTAAAGTGCCTCAGGGCATGACGGTCGTGGGCCGCCGACGTAACATTGCCCCCACCCGAGCTGTGACCGTCCCCGGTCACCATAGCTACAGCAGTCTCTGTAACGTGGCGGCGGTCAGCGCTGGCGCTGCGAGCGTCGGAGTTCCTTTGTCGGGGGAGAGAGAACACAAACATTATCCTGAGGCGGTCCGGCCTCCACAAAGTTCAGTGTCCCGCCGGTGTGCGGCTGGAAGCTTTTTAGGCGCCCCCACCCGAAAGTCCCGCAACGCGGGCACGAACAGTAAACATGTCCGGCTGCCGTTTAGGCAAAAGCAACATGGCTAACCCAAAAATAAATCCCCTCGCAAAACTCCTCCATTGAGACCATCACAGCACCCCTTTAAGCCAGAATGTCCAACCCCAAAATGCAATCCCCTTAGATGTTCCCCACAAAGAGTTTATGTGAATAAGTCCGCTCACCCTTTTTTACTCGACCTGTGCGGTATGCGGCATCTCCACGCGGTTACCAGAGACGGCGAGAATGAACCGGGCTGGGTTAGGCAGTCTGGAAAACTCGCTCGCTGTGTCCACAGTGCATCAGCGAAATAGTAGAACCAGTGTCCATGAGAGCCGTAATAACGTCGTCCCAAGTACAGTTCACATAATTCCAGCATGATTGCTCAACGTTTCAAACGGAAATCACATCCACTGGTTGGGGAAACAAAGACGGATGCAGGGGGGGTTTCCCCTCAGCGCTTACCAGAGTTAGTTAAACGGCCGCTGGGGTACGCCGTCCTCTGGCTTTAAGTACGCTGCAAAGGTAGTCTCAGATGCTTCCTCAATGCCGAGCTGTTCCGCTATGATGAATTGAGCGCGCTCCACCTCTCGCAGTGCCTCGACGAGCGAAGGGGGCGCAGCCAACCTGGTGTGTTCGCAAAGACGCGGCGGCCGAGGTCCTCGAAGGAATGCGTGGCGAGCCAGCTCTTCCTGTACAGCGTCCTCGAACTCCAGATAGCCCCGGCGTGCGAGGCACCTTAAGTCCATGGCGAATGCGCCTAGTTGCTCATCAGCACGCCGCACACGGACCTCCAGCTCCTCGCAGGCTGCCTCTGGGTCACCGTCGCCGAACCGGAAGTGAAGCGCCTCTCATAGTTTTAACCAGTCCTTCCGCTCACCAGCCCTGAGGTCTTCCAGCACCCAGAGCGCTTCGCCTTCTAGCGAGAGTGCTACTCTGGCTGCGGTTTCCGCAGGGGACCAGCCCGCGAAGTTGGCGGCTAGCACTACTTGCGCGAAGAATGCGTTGGGTCTGACGGCGCCGTCGTAGGAGGGTAGGCGCAGCTCGCCCCAATGCAAATGGCTGGGAGAAATTTATTTCACCACACAGACATCAGTACAGCATGTGAAGCAGCTTCACCCCGAGACCCACACACCCAAATCAGCTATGAGCTGAGCTGGAGTATAAGCAAAGGTGTTAGCAATTAAGCTAGAGCATGACTAAACACAGTGAACTCGGCCGAGGCCGCTAAGCTAACTAAACTACCCGAACATGGTGAACACAAGCCCCGCCCCCAAACACATAGACACAAACCCCGTGTTAAAGTGCCGCAGGGCATGATGGCCGTGGGCCGCCGACATCAAAAAAAAAAAATATATATATATATATATATTACCATGCAGTCAACCCAGGATATGGCTGAGGCACTGCATCCTTATATCTATATTATATCTCTCTTGTGTGTGTGTGTGTGTGTGTGTGTGTGTGTGTGTGTGTGTGTGTGTGTGTGTTTGGCTGGCAGAATTGAATTCTGTTGAAATCTTGCCCAGGATTATTAGTCTAAACAACTTGCTGTTTGTAAATGCCCAGGCCCATTACAAATGATAAGTGCTGCAAGAAGAGTTGCTCTGAAGATGACATGGCTGCAGACATGGTTCATCTGAAATCAATGTCTCTAGAGCTGAAACTGGGACTGTAACTCTGAGGCATGCAATCTTCAGCATAAATAAAGCCCTCACCATGTCTCACCAAGCCCTCACTTCACTAGTCTTCATGGGCCATACTCTCTCACTCACTATAAGGCAAACCTCAGAGAACATCTGTGTTCTGGGGCAATAGGGACATGAAAATAAGCATTACTCAGGTCTTCAAATGTGAATCAAACCTAAGATTCAGTGAGTTTAAGAGAGTTCAGTTTAAGCCTCTCAAATCATGAACTGGACAAAAATTCTTCTGAACAAAGACATTAATTTAGTAAAACTACTTGTTTTGAACTGTGGTGGTTACTTTTACGAGTGTCCATCTATTCAGAGGGATCATTTTGTAGGGGCCTGTTATTGGAAAGGTGATAATGTTGGGGTTATTATGGGCAATTGAAATACCCCTGCAACATTGTAATCAATGAAAATGTCAGTGCCTGGAATCACTCTACTAGGAGCCTATGTGTCTCGGTACAAGGAACAAGATGTTGATGTTCTCCCTTACAGAGTAATCAACAACTGTAGTGTTTGTTCTAATACTAAAAGTAATACTGTTTATGTATTACCAGTGCATGCTCACTAGAACATTGTCGTACTGTCTGCATTTAGCTTGAATCTGGACATAGTGCTTTATCTGGTGAGACTGCCAGCAATGATATTTCAGCATCAACAACAGAAGTTGGCCCAACCTGACCTGCTCAGAATCTGTTATATTGGCTAGAACTTGTGGCATGGAGGTCAGCTATGGATGAGCTGTCTGTCCTAATACTTCTCAATAAAGTCCATGCACTGTGGCTTAGTAGGTTCTGCTGCTACCCAGCTACCCGTATTGTTCTAAAGATCAAATTTGTTGCTGTGGGTTACCTAGTAACATCCAATCCTATTCAGGCTGCTGCTGATTTGTCTTTGATTGCTGCAGGGACTAAGCCCAGACCCTCTGAATCAAATGGTCTCATCATCTCAATCAATGATTTCAGCTGAGCCATGTCTGCCACCAAATCATCAATTCACCCACCCGATGTGGAAAACGAGCCAAGTGTTTGGGCTGCAGGGCTTGAGTCAGATTGGATTTTAAATCAGGGTCTAAACTTGCTAGCCGAGCGTGATGTCGTAAGTCGACATTGTCATCACAGAGCGGTCAGTGCAGGGCATGTCCGAGTCAGACGCTGCATGCTTTAGATGGTCAATGAGCAGTGAGCATGTAGATGGTGCTTATTATTGACTTTCAAAGGATTCAGACACTAGTGATGGGAGTCTTTGTTGCTTTTGCAAGGGTCTCTTGTTTGAAGGGAAAACCAACTCCAGCCCCAGATTAGCAAATAACCATCTCAACTTGGCAATTTTTAGCAATAACCAACACATGGTGTGGCAAGGAAAACTGTTTGAAAAGCAGTTGCAAAAGCCCAAGTTGCAACAAACAACATGCTAAGAGATGGCTAATAAAGTAGCAAGGCTAATGAAGGTCATCTAATGGAAACCTAATGGACATCATGGTGTTCAGTAGCATGCTATAAAAGGGCACTAAAAATGTCAAAGTACACTCACTCTGGCAGAAGGAGGTTGTCCCCAGGTTTTGAGGACAGGAAACCTGTAGCGTCAACTGTAATCACAAGCTGCCATGCAGATCGCTCCATATGGTGTACATGTGGACCGAAGAAAAGAGGAAGATGGCTTTATGAGAGCCCTATTTATTGGAAAAACTGCTTTATGCATCACTCATGAAAATGTAGCTTAGATTGTCTCATGACTCCAACCAGTGAAAAAAATCTGAACAAACAACTAACTAATGGCAATTACTAATATTAAAAAGTGCCATTAAAATATTTACTAATAGTGTATTTTACAGATAATCCATAACTGTAATAAGTTTAATAACAGGAACTCTTAGAGCTAGTACATAGACAGTACTGTATTTAAAGTAGTAAATTGTAGTGTATTATGAGATATGTACTTTAATCAGTCCCATGTACCAATGTGGAAGGTTTGAAGTTCAGTGTAAGCATAGAGCCTCAATACAGAAACTTCTTATGTCTGAAATATTATCTTATCTCAATTTCCGATGACATTTAGGATTTTGGTGTGGCAGAAACATGTATCCTAGATGCATTTAAGGAAAAAATGTGTCTTTCCTTCGGATAGGAATTTAGGTATTACAGAAGCATCCTAATTTAGGGATTACTCAAATTATGTCTCCGTAATTAGAATGGCATAGACCCTGTCCTAAAAAAAAATTACAGCAGCACTCTTGTTAGGTTTGTATGGCAGTGAAGACGAGGAACATGAACACACAAATCAAAGGCTAGAAATTCCAAGATGCATTTTTTTTTTCTTGTGATCCTAAGATAAATGTTTTCCCAATATCAAACTATTTCTCATGATGTTGAAAAGCAAGATTATGAATATATACTTCTTGCGGATCAATAAAGTTACATGTATTTATATCCAGATCGTTATGTTTGTCTTATTGTGCTATGCAATTTTGAAATTAGTCCATCACTTGAGAACGCAACTCAAAAATCATCAACTATACTGTTGTAGATACTATAGTGTAATTGAACAGATGGTCATTTACAACTAGTAAAATGAATTTAGTGTCCATTATGAAATAACACTGAAAAAAATGTATTGAATTTACCTGATGTAAATGTATGTTAGTTTTACGTGAATGAGCTGAGTTGCATGTATGCATGCAGTCTGTTTGTCGTATAGCCATTCTAAAAGATGCAGGCAGTCTCGTGTAGCATAGATACAGTCATGACAGGACGACTGCTGATTGAAAATCAAATTTATAGTTAATATGAGATATAAGGTCTCAGGCATGTGATTAGAAATTGCTTCTGTAATAGGATTTTTCCTATCATAGAAACTTGACTTAAGCTAGGACAAGCAGGATATTTTTCTGTAATGCTCCCCTGGACCCTATGAATTTATGGAGTTAAGGTATGCTGCGAGATCAGGAAAGTAATGTTTCGGATCTAGAATTTTATCATCTCTTAACTTGACATCGTCAAATGAACGGTTCTGATCAGACTTCCTTTGGGCTATGAACACTCTCTAAATTGCACAATTAGATTGCACGCTGGAAAAGAGCTGTTCTGTGGCTGTGATGCTGTCACAGACCGTGACAGTGTAGAAAACGTGTAAAGTTCACTAAAGTTAATTTCTAAACTAAATTAGGTGGAGAATAAATAACTGCAGCTGCATGTATAGAAACACTTTATAATCATTTGGAATTTATCGGTTATATGAAATGCATTTGTTTGTTAGTTCTGACCTCTAAAAGGAGCAAATAACAGAGGAAATGGCTGAAATTGCATTTGGAATGTAATGCTTGCTTGCAATGCCTGATTGTTAACAGGATAACGCTGGTTCTGGCCTGTCCCATGGACCTGAAGAATTTCCCGATGGACGTGCAGACTTGTATAATGCAGTTGGAGAGCTGTAAGTATGCCCCGCTCATCACGATGTTGGGGAAGATTTATTTACTGACTCAGAGATGGATGTTTTGCTGGCTCGTAGAAAGAAATGAGGAGCACAGTAATTTACGTGCACCTTAAAGTCGAGTGTGTGTGGAGAGATGCTGCAAGCTCAGGTTATTCCCTGCTCCTTCTTTCCCTCTTAGTTTAGTTATTGTCTGTAAGGATGCAGCAGATTCCAGTTGCAGTCTCATAAGTTATACGCTATTTCTTGTCTCTTTAATCATCTCTTTATAAGAGATATTTCACGCAAGTTTTAATTCACTACTTGTTTTACCCATTTGTTTGCAGTTGGCTACACTATGAATGATCTGATATTTGAGTGGGACGAAAAAGGTGCTGTGCAGGTGGCTGATGGTCTGACATTACCCCAGTTTATCCTGAAGGAGGAGAAAGATTTACGCTACTGCACCAAACACTACAACACAGGTTAGAACCCTCCTCACACTTGCTGAGGCTGGGAAATATTGTGCACGTGAAGCTCCCTTGCTATTTCTGAACTGCCAAACCAGCAAAGACATATACATTTATATATATGCAGACCCACAGTGTTTTGCAGTGACCAGTTCAATCTCTGGATTTGAACCAAACAGGACTCCTTTGATATGAATTGTTGCTTGATGTCTACTTGCACAAGCCTAAGAATATAAAAGACCTTAAAATGTCCTATGTGGAAGAGTGGACCAAGATCCCTCCTTTGTTTCCAACCTTTGTTAGACATTACAGAAATGTACTCAGTGCTGTTATTCTCCAGAGCAGGCATAACAAAATAATAATTGTTATAAATAATAATTCAAGGTGCCCTTATTGATCTCAATACATGATGTAGTTCACATATTGTTCTTTTTATACATTAATTTTTCAGGGTGCCAAACATTTTGTGGGACACTAGGCACAAACATGTGCAGAGACATAATGATTTTTTTTTTTTTTTTTACAAGCAATTCTGAAAAAGATATTAGTCCCTGGCGGCAGAAAAAGCGTTACGGCCATGCTCCGTTTCTCCTTCATGGTCTTTCAGATGGGTTTAAAACCATCTGTCTGGTCATTCTCGCCAGTCAGGATTTGTTACCCTCAAGATAAAATGGGAATTAGAGCTGAAGGCCAATCTACTTGGGATCTAATATAAAACGGAGCAAAACAGAAGGGACAAAGGGTGTATGGCTCCCTCAGGAATGCTCTTTTAAGAGGTGTAGAATGTCTGCAAATATGAAGGTCAGCCGAGTTATTTGATGTGTGGCGTGTCTTGTGAAATTGGTAGTCGCACATATCAATAGCTGGTCTATAAAAATATTCCTATCTATCTATCTATCTTTATTTATTTATTTATTTATTTATTTAGGCATTGCCACAATTGTGACATTATCTTTTCAAATATATAGAGGAATTGACGTTGAAACATCAATTTTGGGACATTTTTCATCCCTAATTAAAGTGACCCAGTTTGACACTGGTTGAGAGACCGAACTTTGAGTCATGAACAGTGTCATCTACTTGTTTGTCTATGAAGAGCTGAACTATATTCTCTGTGAGTGTCATCTATAACATAATATAAAAGATCAGAGAAAACATGATTAGAGTAAGATCCCCCCCTTCTCTCTCTTTCTCGTTCTCTGTCTGTCTGTCTTTTTCTGACTTGGTCCTTGTATGCAGCTGAGGAACAGATTGCTGCAATATGCTGTCTCTGTGTCCCCTTTTCACCCCTCCGTTTTAACTTGGTGGCGAATCACCAGTGCAAACCCCAAGGGTGCCTCCCTCCTATCTACAATTTCACCTCCCATCTTCACCCCTCACCTCTCTTCTCTCTTGTCCTGCCAGTGAAAATGCGCTCTTCAAGGGTAAACATTTCTCGGTATCTGGTCCTGAATTTCCATTGTTCCGGCTGTATCTCTGAACCCTGATTCTCCATTAAATACTGATTATTCACACGCCTTAATTCTGATTTAATAACTGCAGTCTTGTTTAATTTTCTGAGCACAGACTTTGTCTCTGGCATCTGTATAGTTTGTCTTGTCTTCCATGGGTCTCTGTGACTAAGACAGATCTTAGATATAAGTTTCATCATTGCGCTGGCACGACGTAGTGTCACACTGAATTTAAATTAATCGGGATGCATCAGTCTGATGCTGAGTATTGACACTAGACTGATAATGGCGTAAAATGCTGAATTGGTATAGGATTGGATTTGATATATTTCCCTATCAAGTATATTTCACTGCTCTGTTGTTTTGATATTGAAAGTGTGCGATGAAAACTGAATAACAACCATGCTGTTTTTGTTTTAATTTAGAAAATGATTTAGACACAAAATGTCTCCACACGGCAGTTACGCTACCTCAACCTGAGGCATTCAAAGCATTCCTGTACTATAAAGGCCTGAAATTGCCTTGTTGGAGAAACATATTCTCAGTGGGAACCCATACTGTGTGTCGAATTATCCGCAAAATTACTTTAAACGCTGGCATTTCCACTGTGCTGAAATGTAGCATACCTTGAGCTAAGAAGTATTTTATGAAGTCAGTTAATGTTTTCCACCTTGTGCTACCTGTACTGTATATGGTGCATCCTTAACTTCCACGGAAACGATAATTTGACACATCTCTCTGCTTGTTGAGGCTGCTGGCTGTCTCTGGGAGAAGGTATATGGGAGAAGATGTTGTGGGTGATTGTTTTAAGTGGTGTCACAGCTTCAGTGTTTTCCCATATCTCGTTGTCACTTTTTTAAAAAAAAAAAAAAAAAGAAAAAAAAAAATCAAGCACAGGAGAACTTCCGGATGCTATTTCTGCTTGACAAGCATCGCCTCCACTCCACCAGCACACCCTCTATAAGCCCATGGAAAAGGGGCATTTAAAGCACTTACACTTGATTTAGCTAGATGGAATGGATTATGAATAATACATCAGATTGGATGTGAGGAGAGTATAACCCGGTGACTTTGTAGCGATCAGTTGTGCAAAATATGAATAAATCAATGATCAGCCTTTTCTACCTGCTTAAATAGTTAATAAAAGTTCATTCAGATCATATCACCTTGCAACAGATTGCCGACCTGTTCAGGGTGTGTTTTCAACATATTGAAATTCTCTTTTTGTAGATAAATGGAATAGAAATAGAAATAAAGAAAATAGACATTTTCTTTTTTTTTCTTTTTTTTTACCTGTTCTGAAACCACAGGCGATGAAGACTTTTGCACTCTGTTTAAATAACAATTTGTATAATTGGAAAAATTTGGCTGAACAATATTTCCACATAAGATTTAGATCATATATTACAGTAGAATCTCGTTATAATGGACTCACTTATACCGGAATAACGGCTATAGCGGACGAGGTCCGGTGGTCCCCAGAGCCGCTTTTACCTGTAGTTTTGTTTGGCTATAACGGACATTCAGGCTCCGCCTACAAGGCGCGTGGAATGAAGGTGTTATCTAGTGCAAGATACGTCACGCTCTGTAAATAGGCATTGCGTAACAGCAAGCAGCACTGATTGGTCTGTGGGGTCAAGGTTATAGGTCACGTGGCAGACAATCTGCGCATGCGCGTGTAGTTATTTTAACAATGGCATACAGTACAGCAACTCTGGATATAACGGACTCCGGATATAACGGACTGTTTTGCCAGGTCCCTTAAAGTCCGTTATAACGAGATTCTACTGTATTTGATTAATCTTCATTCATTGTATTAGAAAGTGTGCATTCAATTTGCAGTCATTATGTGTGACTCTTAATTCATTCGCACATCTTATGATTTCCTGCCATATACGAGTGCGACTGCGTCTCAGTAATGATTACCATATTTGTCTGGTGTGTGTTTCAGGGAAGTTCACGTGCATCGAGGCCCGCTTCCATCTGGAGAGGCAGATGGGCTATTACCTGATTCAGATGTACATCCCCAGCCTGCTAATCGTCATCTTGTCTTGGGTGTCCTTCTGGATCAACATGGATGCTGCTCCTGCTCGTGTGGGCCTGGGTATCACTACGGTGCTCACCATGACAACACAGAGCTCAGGCTCCAGAGCCTCTCTGCCAAAGGTCAGGCAAGACAAACTCCATTAGAACTCCATGAGATTGACCTCTCACTTCTCTCTCACTCTCTCTCTCTCTCTGTCTGTCTGTCTCTCACATTTACAGAGTATGTATAAAGTTCAGTAAAGACTACATTCATGAGCATATCAGCAGACCAAATGCTGAGTCTTTGATAGGACTGCTTAGACTGATTAGATATTGACTTGGACTGTGTAAAGGAACAAGGGAAGGCGACTCAATTTATGAAGACGGTTTGCCAGTTATTCCAGAGACTTTATTGCTTTTCATGATAAAGTCTTACTAATTGCCCATGTGTTGATTTACTCATAAACGTATTAATTGACCCAGAAGAGTGAGTTTTGCATTTTCTCTGCCACTGGATTTGGAGATTAAGCTGTGAATTAAAAAAAGGCTTCCTCAACCTGTGTACAGAGCTTTTCAAAGTGTCCCTGCCATACAATTCTGATGTCATGCTCCTCATTGTAACAGCAGAGCCGAATCTGCATGCACACACTGAGCACACGGCACACACTGCTGCATGGACTTACTCCCTTGGTGACGGTCATGGATAGAAATGCCACCATTCAGCCCGGTTCCTGCCAAACCTATCAGGCTTTCTCACTTCATCAAGATTCTGCTCTCGCTTTCTAGCTTCTTTGACAACCTTGACCCAAGCAGTGATGCACATTAATAGCACATTAAGAGCATTCTGCTGAAGAGTGACACAGACTAATATTTTACAGCAATATAAATGAAGGAGAAATGGTGAGAAATGCTGACTGTCTTGATTTAGGGACATGATCGTGACTAAATTAATTATGTGGCAGTCATATATAT
>JAOVYU010000042.1:14769161-14792025 GCA_025674565.1 Synodontis membranacea
CATTATGGAAAAATTAGATACCCACAAATAGCTACATACATGCCCAGGAGACATTTTTTGACCATACCTGCCAACAGCACCTGCTTGAATCCCGAACCCAATGCGAAGCCTCTAAATAAGACCCGTCACAGGCTGACTTTACAACCCATTGTAGATAATGTAACCCTGTACTTTTTCTTATTTTTGTACTTAATGAATTAATATCCTTTTCCATACTCTGCTCCAGTGGCAGCTGGTGATTTTTTAAATTAGAACCAGCACAGGTATCCTTTGTTACAAAAAAAACTATTCAAAATCAAGTCAACAAAATTTGCCGTGTCTGCCTGCTAAGCTGCTAATTAACTAGCATGCAGTGAGAGCTAGATATCTTGACCTATAAATAAATAAAAAAAACAATTCAAATAACGAAACCCAACTTTATGCAGTCGATTTACAATATTTAGCAATTACAAGAGGAAAATAACAATCTATATATATATAAAAATCTTTTCGCGTTTGAAACGGAAATGACGTATGACCAGAAGCTGCGTAGCTCATGCTTAGCCTAGCTAAAAGCAGCTAACAACTTTGACGTGATTAGCGTTGGCATTAGCGTTAACATCAGCATTATCATTAGCATGAGCAGCTAATGCCAGGACCTCGCTATTTCAACATCTTATAGAAGCAGCTAACAAAGTCTGCATAAGACTTAAACATATTAAAATATAATAATGATAAATACAATATAACCTGATTAATTTAATTTGTATTCAAGCACATTTTTCTCATTATTGTTTGTTGCAGTTAGCAGTGTTAGCTAATACAGGTAGCTGGGGTTAACTAGCAGGCTAGCTGTAGTTCAGCTGTACTAGAAAAGGCTGTTAATTTTAATATAATTTAATAACTCTAATTCCATTCTGTGTTTATAAATACTGCATTTTATTTTTTTCCCTCACACTCAGTGAGCGGAGCCACTGGTTATTCAGCTAGTAGAATATGTATTAGGTTTCTGAGCACCACAGCACTCTGTGAGTCTGACTGGTGCTGAAACATTTAAGTTGGAGATGTCAGTCATATGCGTTGCTGCATGTTTGGTACTGCTTTCACCAGTCATCATATGTAGAAGCTGTGTGTCCAGGTGGGACAAGAGAAACATGCACTGTCCGACTTTTAATTAAACTTTAAATTGTAACAATTTAATGAAATCTTAGGGGAGGCATGACTTGCCATGTCGCATTAAATAATTGTGTCTGCTCTGCTCTTCGTTTGTATTTAGCCATTTTGAAGCTTTGGAAGTGAGGAAAATTTATCGTCTAACAGACTTCACACACGAGTGCTTATTTACATAGTGGTGCAAACCTTTTGGGTGATCCCATCCTCAGTGCAAACCAACTCATTGATTCTACAAAGATACAAAAATCATGCATGTGCACATGAGACAATACATTTTCCCACTGGACTTCTTAGTTATTTTGGTGTTTTTCACCCTCTTTGAGTGCAAGCTTTGTGCTTTAGTGTGCCCTCTAAAATATTATTTAACGTCATCAAAAGCAGCCCTAATTGGTTATTTTACATAATTGCAAATTGTCATCAGTTCCAAAGCTTCAAAATGGCTAAATACAAACGAAGAGCAGAGCAGACACAATTATTTAATGCTACATGGGAAGTCAGGCCTCCCCCTAAAATTTCATTAAATTGTTACAATGAAAAGTTTATTCAACCCCTATTGGACAGTGCGTGTTTCTCTTGTCCCACCTGGACAAACAGCTTCTCCATATGATGACTGGTGAAAGTTCTCGAAGAGGTGGAACCTCGTAACCAACTACAGTACCAAACATGCAGCAATGCATATGACTGACTTAAATGCTTCAGTGCAAGTCAGACTCACAGAGTGCTGTGGTGCTCAGAAACCTAATACATATTCTATTGTTATTTTCCTTCGTGTTTATTCTGTCCATTTTTTTTTTAAAGTCTACACACCACCAGTTTGAATTTACCCACATAGACAGTATGGATTCATTCCTTTATATTGAAAATGATATTTTAACCATTAACATAAAATTACATCAACATGCATTTTTCTTATGTGTGTGTTTGTGTGCGAGTATGACTGTGAAAGTGGGGCACTGTAGGCCTGTTTTGCTCTTGTTAATATACTGTACTCATGGAAGTACAGGTACAGACAGACTGTCAGACAGACAGAATTTATTCATCCCTCATGGGAAATTTGTATGTTACAGCAGCACAATATAGGAAAAATAGAACAGCAGAACAAGACAATAATATAAAATAAAGATATCTACAATGTATACATCAAAAACAGTAAGGAAAAACGACCATGCCTAATTTGCCCTGTACCCAATTAGATATGCATAGCCCACTTACATACAGAATTACAGTAAACCCTCGTTTATCGCGGTTAATCCGTTCCAGACTCTACCACGATAAGTGAATTTCCGCAAAGTAGTATATCCACGTAGTTAGAGCATAGAAAACCTGTTTATGACCTTCTAAATACAGTTTTTAACATTATTAGAGCCCTCTAAACATGAAACAACACCCATTTTTTTTGGAAAAAGGTTAATAAAAAATAAAAAATAAAAATAATTAACTCAAGACAACTAAGTGCAACCCGCATTTTCACTGTCTCGATCAACTTTTTAATGAATATGAAGTGAAGCCACGAAATTCAAACAGCCAAGTGGCGAGGGTCGACTGTACACAGGTTTTGTAATGCTCCATCAACACTCCCATGTGTAACCCACAGGCATACAGTGCACTTTCACACCCTCACACTCGTTCAATCATGATTAGTCCTAACACTTGCTAATAGTCTTAAACCTAGCACAAGCAAAGAATACGCTATACAGTGGGACCCGTAGAATATAGTCTAATTAAAATAATAATTACAATTATAAATGCACTCACAAATCTGATGAACTCTGATGGTCAGAAAGTGTTGATTAATTTTCTATAACAGCTCTGATTGTAGTAACAGCAAACTGATCCCATTATTGCACTCGTTCTAATACATTACTGTTTCTATGGTAACAGCTCGTTCAGAGGGACTTGAATAGCGGATACTCCAGATAGTCTTAGACTAATATAATAAATTAATGAAAATGTATAATCATTGTTATGGTGAGGTTTTGTAAGGAGGCATTTATTTAATAATAATTTAATAATGTGTGCTTTGTAATTCGAGAGAGAGAGAGAGAGAGAGAGAGAGAGAGAGAGAGAAGAGGTTGGTGATTGAATGACTGTTTATAGCTGCTATAATGAAATTTACAGGAACACACTTATCTTGTAGATATTCCACAAGATTAAATAGAATTATAAACTGGTGAAAGTGTAACGTTCATTAATAAATTAAATTAAGTGAAATGACTAAAAAACACATCAGTATGTGATTTTACAGGAAGATGATCTTCATTTCAGTGTGCTAAATGTAACCCTGTAAAAGATAATATTATTCCTTAAATATTAGTCTGTGTGAACAGTCATATGGCACCGTTCTTTTAAATATAGGAGTCAGTAAATATAAACATAGTCACATGATTACCTGAGAAGTAATAGTAGTAAGAAGTAATATTAATATAAGTGAGGAAAAACCCAGTGTTTAAGCTCTGTCTGAAGTTTTACTCAACCGTGAATAAAACATTAACAATAAAACCGTGAAAAGTCCAAACTAATATGATTTTTGCTTGTAGCTAGAACTACGGTCAGAGCTGTTAAACGAATTTAATCAACACCTTTGGTGCAATCGGATTTGAGAGATCAACAGTGCTGTGGTACAAATAAACGTTCGTCCTTTTGGACATCGGGCAGTGATATCTTTTTGCCTTACATGAAAACTGATAATTTGGGAAGCTTAGTTACTTGGAGTCTAGCAGGACAAATGAGTGTTGATCAGGGGTGGCCAATATTATCTGGAAAGGGCTGGCGTGGCTGCAGGGTTTCATTCCAACCAAGCAGGAGCCACACATGATTCCCTTTGTTTCATCAGTTCCTCTTGGTTGTCAAACAGTTATTATGTGCAGATCCTGTTTGACTGGACATCAGTACTTTGTTGAAAAGTTTGGTCTAGATTACTGCTGGTCAAAGCTCCAAATACCAAATAAATAAGGAACAAAATCACATCCTGCTGTTGGCTCTAGCTCTCGACATGGCAATTGATTATACCATGAAAACTGAGTCTGGGTGCATGAGAGAAACCGTGCAAGAAAGCAGCTCGGAGAGAACAGCCAGGATCAGTTTTCTTCTCTGGCATTGTTGACAGTATTTATATTGGAAGTCCTGCGCCCTTCTTGATTTTGATTGCTTGGTGAGAGAGAGGTGACATTGGTGAGATCCACAACTTTCCAAAAGTTGAACTATTTTCAATTACAAGCGCCTGATACACAGCGAGGAACAAATCTGTACACTAAGAGTGCTTTTGCGCTGAGGACGTTGAGCGGTGTCAGCACTGAGCTTCATAAGGCTTGTATCGAAAGTAGACACTGCCAGGCCCTTATGTATTTGTCCCTTTTCTTGCTTCCACTTTGTTGATGTAATTGAATTACAGAATGTTAGTAGCTAACTAGCCAGCTAGCATCGTGAAGAAGATCGATTAAGGCTAACACTTTAAACCGTTAGATCATTACTACTAGCAATTACAACAGTAGGCTTTTTATTTATTTCACTTACATAAGTTACTTGTACGAAGATTTTATTCCTTGTGTATGTAGTTCTTGTTCAGTAATTTTATTTATTTATTTATTTATTTTGTTTATTAAAATGTTTTTGCCCTCATCCAAGATAATTATGTATTAATTCTTTTCATTCTTATAGTGTAATTGAGGGTCCCCTGACTAACTCATTAAGGGGCCTCAAATATTCCGGAACACTCCTGCAAACACCGCAAGCGTCCCGCACACACTTGTACCCAGTGCATATAATGTCCAGAAACATATACCAAACACCGCAACATGCCAGTCTTTTATGTATGTATAGCAGAGACACTTTTAACAGAATTAATGGAGTCATAACATCTCCTGTAGCTTATTGTAAAATATATATATTATAATATCAATTTAAAATATGACTACAAATCCTTATATGGTATAATTCTAAATCCTATGAACTGAAAAGAGTCTCATTAAAAAAAAATGGAAAGCTGAAAGATAGCCACGCTGTAAGCTCTAACTGCTCTACACTTTACCAAGTGAGGATTTAGAATTATTTCCAGAGTTTTTGTTTTTTTGTTTTTTTTTTTTAACTAGAGCTATACCTAAATCTTCAATCCGACTGTGATCCATAACCCAATAGGTACAAATAACAACAATTTACTCTTCTCCAAGCTCTCTCAAGGTAAATCCAACATGGAGAAAGTACACAGTTGGTGTTGATCTTACCCTGCATTATTTATCACTCACCTGAGAACAGCACAAGCTGCAGATCCTGCTGTTTCGCTTCAGATTCACTGTTCACTACAGGCTGCAGCCTTTTGCACAAGGTCATGGGAATCTAAGGGATATTGCTAGAAATACGATTGAATATTAGTTCCCATTTTAGCAGAACTAAGCACTGCAGTAGTTTAGGCATGTGCAGAGGATATAGAGTATTCACAAAGCATTCAGTTAAGTTAGACAAATTATTAGACGATTTATATGCCTGCATACAATTTACAACTAATGTAAACCACGACTTGATCGATTTCAAATCATGTCATTTGCATGATTTCACTTGCAAGAGGTCACCTGACATGTTGCTATTTATTTATTTATTTAATTTCCCCCCTCAATATTCTCCCTAAGTCGTGTCTCATTCCCACCTGCCAGAAAGCTCTCCCCTGTCGTATGACAACTACCAGCCAGGGCTATCACATGCTACATATCACGCATGTGAAGCCAGCTGACCGCATCTGTTTTGCACCATGTTTATACATGGAATATATTAAAATAAGTTCAATTGCTTATTTTATCATGTTTACAGCATTTAGTGGACAACGTTATCCTGCTTTTAAGTTTCTAGCAAGAACACGTCATCTAGGCCAGTTCACCTAGTCAGGGACTAGGAGTACCATCAAATAAGAAATTCAGCCATTTTTGATTTTTGTCTTTATTTAATGAATATGAGAAATAAATCAAGCGAGCGAACACAACCTAAATTAAGACAAATAAAACAAATTATTCAATTACAACAAACAAATTGATGCTATAAAAAATGGAGGCAGGGGGCCAGTCTGTCTGCACGTGACCGTAAGCCATAAAACAAATGCCTTTTGTGATGGAAAATTTAGTGCTTGTTTTTTATTAATAATGTTATGTATTCTTAAATATTTTAATTGGCATAGAAGCGAGTCAGTTCTGCCTTTCAGCCTTTACCACTATTGTTCATAGCCAGATCATTCACTTGAACTTTTATGTTCAATGAACTGAGCTTTGCACTTTACAGGTGATTTAACATATCAGCCTTTCAGAATTTTTTTTTTAAATCTGTCAAAAAAAACGTTACTGAAACATTGAGCAATGTGGCCTATTTTTATATCATGTAAAAATAAAAAAATTTTGTGGGTCTAATTTACAGGGTGATCTGAATTCCATGTGTATTATGTGGGCATGTTGTGGGGAATTTACAGAGAATAGTTGTTTAAATGACATCCCATGAAATGTAGGGAAGGAAACGAGGGCCCTGGTGAGTTCAGATCTTAAAGCGAAGTGTATATATTTCATATCAAGGATAGAAAGCTATATTTAAAAAAAAAACTGTCCAAAATACAGTGTGAGCACAAAATAAATAATGTAGACCTGAGGGACGGAGAAAGCACTGAGAAATAAGGTCAAAATCAAAAGTGCTACTTTTAAATGCACTCGAGTATTAAAACGTAAAAAAAGGCAATGCTTTAATTGTCATGAGAAAATTAACTTTGTATTAGTTCCTTTGTACCAATTGAATATGATTTGATTGGAAATAATGTCGATCAATCTTTGTAAGTTTGTAATATTTAAGATTACTTTGAATTTGACTCACCACCTAGCCAGATATGTCAGCTACGGGAATCAGCAGCAAATGCAGTACATGCTGAACATAGCATTTCAGTAATATTCAAGTAAAGTATATATTTTTTTTTTAAAAAAACTCGTTTTATATATTTTCCACACCTGTTCATAAAGTATTTATAAAGAAAACCTTTTTCACAAGCACCGCATGTGCAAGCGTGTGATGAATATCGGATTTTAATAATGTGCATTAATAATATGAAGTAAGAACTCATCATTTTGAGAAATATTAAGTACAAGGTTGGTTTTAATATCTTCAGACACTGGGAACACGCTTGCAAAATGTTAATTATTCATTTGCACATGCAGTCATTCCCAATGTGACTTTGAGGGTGCCATAAATCATACTCCTAGCAATAAATTCATTAATCTCTCTGCACAGACGCTACCCTGCGCTCGGTTCTTTTAGGCAGGAACCCCCCCAAATTTTACATACACACACACACAAAAAAAAATACACACACACAAAATCATGGATGTTATGTGTTCTTCTGTAGACCATAGTCCTTTGCTTCTACTGTATATTTTTTGCTTTTTTACTGGTGTAAAAGTGCAAAAATCTGTTGTAAATTGGATACGATTTCTAACGTTTAAATTTATTTTGTAATTAAATCTTTTTTTTTTTTTTTTGGCCATTCTTTTGCGCAATATATATTAAAAAAAATGCATATTACATATTTAAGATATACACCGTGTGTATAATAAGTGAGTTACACTAATGATAATCCGGTTGTGTGCTATGCCGGAGTATAGCAACTGAGGTACAAAATGGCTGTGTATGTTGTCGGTGTAGTTCCCAGTCGTCCGGTGGGGCGCAGTGACATGATCAATGTTGAGCAGACTGAGCGGTAGCAGCAGGGGGGGCTCCACTATCACCACCTCTCTTAATGAAGCTCGCTGGCAGAGGTGATCCACAGCTGGGCTCAAGCTTTTCATCGCACCTTGCAGGGGCCATCATTCAGACAGGCTGCTGCAGCTCAGTGCTGTTATGAGAGCTTACTCAACCCCTTTTGTCTCATTCTGCCTCACAGAGTAGGTGCAGGATTCCCCCTGCTGGACAGACACTAGTGGAGTAAAAGAATCTCCAGGTGGAAAAGGAGATTTAATCTAGTGGGAACAACTTACAAGAGTTTTTTTTTTTTTTTTTTTTTTTTTTTTTTTTTTTTTTTTTTTTTTTTTTTTTTTTTTTTAGATGAGCAAAGCTTTGTGCCGCAGTGCACAAAGTGGATCTATATTAAAGTGGTATTTAATATAGGTTGCAACCTGTGCATACAAATTCACAAACCTAAACATTTCAATTTAATTTATTCCCAAAGATAAATTGTGCTTACTGCATTCCAATGAAGGCTTTTTTTCCCTCTTTTTTTTTTTGTCATGAGAGCGAAAGTACGATTCGTAGTAAAATAACCTCCAAACAGATTCCTGCTGAAGTTTAATTTTAGCACACATTCTGGTGTAACCATCAGGCTCAGACTATGAGAACGATGAGCTCTGTAGTCACACAAGGGACACGACAGGGTACACGAGACTTTCAGTTGTCCCCAGCTGCTCCACATTATGCTCATCCAGAGTGCTAATAACTAACTGAAAGCCTTGTGAGTGAACACGCATCCTTTGACTTGCTAAGTGAGGATTAGGGAGTGTCTTACTGATGGTAATCAATCAACTTGTTAGTGCTGATTGCTGTTCAGATGGAGCACTCAATCAGATTAGTCTCCTTTCCCCTATCCGAGGCCCATCCTGAGCACAGACACTGTCTTCAGGTGGAGTGCACTGGAGTGTGTAGACGTTTGTGACTTGTGGCTACTTGCAAAATGAGAGCAGTTATGATCAGTACATTGGCATTAGCTGAAGTGTATAGTGTGTGCCGAAGGGACGAATAAGTGATGGCACTTTGCATGACGGATTGAGATTGACTTGCACAGTGAGACTTCCTGTTTAAAAAAAAAAAGAAAAAAAAAAGCACTTGACGTGCAAAAACCCATTAGGTTCCTGTTTGTTTGGATGTTTTGTTTCTTTCCAGTGTATCTGAAATAATTAATTTGAGTTATTGGCTTCAAATGGAATTCAAGCCAGAAATAATAACTAATTTTGGAAACATATATGCGAAAAGAATCACAATTGTTGCGTAGATTTGCATAATTCATGCCTGTTTTATTCCATTTCATTTGTAGTAAATGCAGGGTAATCATACGCAGAAGCTCGTAATAACAGATAGAAATCTCAGAGGTTGGGGGACGTTATGTAAATCTAATACATTGCTATGGAATACAAGCGGAGAGCGCAGATGTAAATGGAACTTATTATACATAGCCCCGGCCTTCATATTGCTCAATAAACAAGCTTTCCTAGGACGTTCATGGCATGCAAAAAAAAATAAATAAATTAAAGCGCACGTGCGATAAAAGCTTTGACTGACTGTCACATAGTCGGATGTTTAATATGCGATATTAATCACATGAGCTCAGTCGAGGCAATAGACGCCTCGATCCCAAGCTAAAAGATGGATGGTGGCTGAAAGACCCAAGAGGTACATGGCAGCAGATGCTCGTGCCTCTGAAACGCAGAAGTGAGCTGCATTCTAATGGCCAGCCACGAAAATTGTATTTTAACCAGAGCTCTTAAGGAGGCATATTGCTTTTTTTTTTCCTTCCTGTTCTTTTTATCCTGTTGTCATCCAGTGAGATTGGGGGGGGGGAAGACTGGCATGTTGTGGTGTTTGGTAATGGCGGCGTTTTAATTACGCTGGAAGCTAATGAAATCCGGCAGAACCGCGAAGGACAAAGCACGGGAGTGATGCAGCACCGCAGCCCTGCTCCTCTTTACAGCACCATGTCACGTCTCCACGCCACCACATTAATCATATGGCAGCAGGAATAAAGTGGAGCATCTGTAATGGGTACAAATGGTGCGGCGCTCAAGGACAATGCAAGGTCGTAGCACCCGGCATCACAGAGACACCTGTGCACCAAACTGGAGGGCAAAGGAAATGCCTTGTTTCACGCACACACATAAATACATCTGAGAATGTTCCCTCATTTCCCCCTACACACATTAAAGGATAGAAATGGAATAGCAAGAAGGCAAGGACAAAAAGAGGGTGAAGCAGCTAAAAATGGAGCCCTGGAAAAAAAAAAAAAAAAAGTGTCTGGTCGCTTAGGTGCCAAGGCGAAGAAGACTCTACCTTATCGTATCTCAGTTCTCAGTGTTACATGTTTACATCTGGGCACCAAGCATTGCACAAAGATAAGTACCCTGCTTGGCATTAGCAATTTGTGCTTCTGCAAGTAGTGAAACATCGATGCGTACCGAAATGTAATTAATCTTGCTGCTTGCTTTGGGTTTGCATATATTAAGCATCTGCTCCGACTCCAATATGTGTGAGCAAAGGAACCATAGGTGTTCTGTTAATTCATAAAAAATCGAGCCTTCTATCACACCCTTCACTCTCCCAGACCTGTAATGTTGTTCATTTTTTCCCATGAACACATCTAACCTGAAGAAAGCCTCACTATATAGCAGGGATGTCATAAGATCAACCGGATATTATTATACAAGCCAAGGTCACTTTACAGTCTAGTTAAGCCATGTATGGATCAATACCTTTCATTTGAAAAGCAAAAATGCTTTTTGTACAATAACATAGACATTTACTGGTTCTGGCTAACAAGTTTGCATTCAGGTGGTTGAATCCTATGTACTGGACGTTTAACTTGATCTAGTATTTCTTATTACAAGATTACCATAAATCAAATATACGATTATTAAATCTGTTTCAGTTCAAACTTTACATTTTCTTATTCCATTGGCAGATAAAAACATGCAGTAGATAATAGCAGACAATTTTGCTACTTTATAGAACTAAACAATTAAAATTATCAAAATGATCTGGACCAAGCTTAAAATGTCATAATACTTGAAACAGGTCTACTAATCTTTTATGTGGTTTGTTGGTCAAGAAATGCTAGGTAAATCAAGATACTTTCACTTGCTACAACGTCATTTTTGCAGTGTAGAAGACTTAAAATGAACGTGTTAGGAATCAACATGTTTTGTCGGGCAGTGATGATTTCTACAAATATTGCATTAAACCTTTCTGGGTGGAAAAAAATTGCACGGAAATGACACGAATGGTGTTGTCCTTATCGGGACGTACAGATGCGTTAAAAACAATGCAAATTGTGTTATTTTAGAACCTCTGCTCTTAGAGTGCGCATGCATTACTAAGCAGTGAATACAAAGCTAAAAGGTGAACGCGAACCTGTGGTTAACTGCAATTTGGACGGCTAACAGATGGTTTATGTTGGCGTGTGTGTTGTAGGAGGAAGCAGGTGAAGGGCGCTTCAGCTTTGCCGCCTACGGCATGGGCCCTGCGTGTCTGCAGGCCAAAGACGGCATGGCCATCAAGGGCAACAACGCACCTGAATCCAGCATGCCACCTGAGAAGAGCGTGGAGGAGATGCGCAAGCTCTTCATCAGCCGCGCCAAGCGCATTGACACGGTGTCGCGGGTCTGCTTCCCACTCGTCTTCCTCATTTTTAACATTTTCTACTGGATCATTTACAAGATCATCCGCAGCGAGGATATTCACAAGCAGTAAATGCTCCCAATGAAAGGGTGAGATCCAAGCTGAGAAAGCTGCCGCTATCGCTCCCCAACGCAAACCCCCCCCCCCCCTTACCCCCCGTGCCCACTTCCTCTCCTCAGCTCTCACTCGCTTTCAGTGCCGAGTCCTTGGCAGAGGTATTTCTCCATATTTATTTTCCTTCTGCTGTCCTTTCCCTCCATTCACCTGAATAATCTGGACCTGTGCAATAGCAATGCAGTAAATGCATGATATATGAATGTGGCAAAATATTTACAAAAAAAATTCAAATAAAAATAAAAATGGCAACATAAATATTAGACTTTTACAGATACATCAGAGAACCTCGAGCAAACTGAAATTCAAGGGGATGATGCTCTTGTGAGACTTTTTTTTTTTTTTTTTTTGGCAACTTGAAGACATGCTGCATTATGGGAATATGAAGGAGATTACATGCAGCGCTGTAATATATTTACAAAGTATTTAAAACAAAAGTCGAATTATTTCAAGATCGCTAACTGGAAAACGGAAAGGTTTTAAAGAACGCCATGCGGTTCGGTGCTTCCATTCAATAATAATGCAAGAGTCGCTGGAATATATCTATATCTATGTCTAGATTTGCTTCAATATATGTATTGCAAGCACTTGTCAATGCCCAGAAAAACAGGATGTCATGATGATGATGAAATCCTGTCACGATGTCACATTACCAGTGGAAGCTTTGACAAGTGACCGTCAAAAATATATTATTTATACCAGCTGTGGTCAGTGTGAATTTTTTGTCCATATTACATTATTTACTCCCGTGCCAAGTGAACAGCATGTTGCTGTACCATTTTCCTCAGCTTTTGTGGTTAACAAGGAGAGAGAAAAAAAAAAAGAAACTTCGGGCTATAAAACTTTATTGCTTTATTTATTTATTCAGACAACAGACGTATTTAAAAGCTGTGTATTATGACATCACGGAAACAAGAGGAAAATGTACAAGAAGCGTTTTATCTCTCAGCTCCATCGGTTTGCATTTTCACACCATAGACGTCATTGGAAAAAAAAAAAAATAGATCATTTTCTTCCCCTCAACAGCATCATCGTGTTGTTTTCTGCATCGACATCGGCTCCAGCAGAAAGTGTTATTTTTATAAGCAGTCAGTGCTGCCATACATTTAAAAATATATTTAACAACCAAACGTGTATTACTGTGACTTTAAACTCTAAATAAAAGTATGTATTGTGCAGCAGAGTAAATAATTTGCAGTGTATTTAAATAATGATTTGGTTACAACATGCTTCCATGGATTACATCCTCATCGTGCTTCTCTATGCAATAAGAATATATGCAATTATTTTCGTCTTTTTTTTTTTTTTTTTTTTTATTTCCTTAAGTGGCCTAGGGTCGCATTACCAAAATTATATGTACAGTATGTTGTCTTTTTTAATTATTTATTCATTCATTCTTAAAGAAGCATCCAGTCCACTATGCATGACCAGGCTCCCTTCTTTACATCATGTGCATTGTTCCTTTTTTTTTTTTTTTTTTTTTTTTTTTTTTCCCATTTTCCCACTTTGCTAATGTTTTGTTTTCCTGACAGAAATGAAAGTACATTCTCACCATGCAAGGTCCTGGAGGCAGTGTGAATTATGATTCATTACCATTCATGAGATCGGTGCAGTGTTTCGCTCTATTCTGCATTCTGTTTATCCACTTGATTTGTTTTCTTGGCCAAAGAGTAAAGAGTAATAAAGAGTACTTTCTCTTAAAGCATTGCCACTGCCTTTCAGCTGTGCAAGCAAGTACCTGTATAGGGTTTACCTGTTTATGAGGAATAGTAAGAATACTAACTTTCTCGTTGGTCAGTATGATGTTCATGTCTTGAGGTAATTTGCTTAGATCTGATAAAACATTGCAGCATTATAGCATATGTGTTTTTGTAGCATTGCCTGGGGAAACGTGAGCGAATTAATAAGAGGTGTAATTACTGCATAAAGCCCTTATTTATTCATTTATGAAGCATATTTGAAAATATTGGTTCACACATCTGAAATGAGAAATGAAGGAACATTAGAGTGGGACTGGCATGGTGTGTTGGACTGCAATCATCAGCGCAGAACTTCCCGGTTTAACACTTTTCTTGCTCCAGGACAGATGATTCAGCTTGTGCGAGGCATGAAAATTGTGTGCCGCACTGAATCATGACAGGCGAAATGGGAAAAATCCTAAACCGAGTTGTTCTGTGCTCCTCCGCCGAGCCACTCCCTCATGTTAAATTCACAGGAATTCTCACAATTATTTATTTAGATTTTCTTATGAATGAAAGTCGTGCGGAAAGTATTGACCTCTCTCTTTTTCGTACCTTAACCAGTCTCTATTCAGTCAGTTACAGAATTTGTAGCACTGCAGCAATGCAATTATTAAACTGATCAGCAATTCATTCTCACTATGATTAGGTGGGCGGACATTATTTTTGATTTTAAGAATCATGATCATTTCCGTGTTTCATGCTGACATGCATCAAGATGCTCTACTCATACAGTAGTTGGATATTATACAATTTACATTTTGGCTTTATACATTTCTGTCAGCTGTGAAATCAAATCTGAATTCGAACATCTTCAACAATGTTTTAACATGTGTCAACATTTGTATAACTGATGCTTAGCTAAATGTTGCTGTTTCCCCCAAATGCCCTTGATGATAAACGCTGCTTCAAGCCACTTATCGTACTCACGCTGCCGTTTTGTCCTTTGTGCATAAGACTGCATTCACACTCGGATCCTCTCCTTAACTGCTAGCTTTGGTACTAGAGACTGGAAATTCACAGAGGACTAATGGTGTCTTGGAAATGAGGACAGCGCAATGTGAAACATCTGTTTTGTGCAACCGAGCATTTATGAGGCAAAACTTTCATGCAAATATCAATTAAAAATTTGCATTGGTTCTTTAAATGGTCAGTTTATGAGGCATGATATGATTTCTTATTTTCTCTTAATACCTTTTAATTGCTAACACTTGAAGGTTGATCACTGAGAGTGACTTTAGGCATGACCTTTTCTTGTGACACAATGACGTGGTAAAGGTTTTGGGGGTTCTTTTTTGCCTAAGCTTGTATGGCCTTAATCTATATTTTCATTTCTTGTTTTACTTGCGTATATCATGTATTGGCACAAAGTGCACCTCTTAATTTGCTAATTATCATAATTAAAGTGTGCAATTCCCTCTTAAGCAGTAAAAAAAAAAAGCTAATGTGTTCTTTTTTATTTCTAAATCTGAAACATAGAATATTTTGCATGAATATAAATAATGGCAGATATTTTTGGCTTGTACAGAAATGTGAGCAATTTGAAGAAAAAAAAAAAAGGAATGTACCATTTCTGCTGTATCTGTATATAATTAAATATTTATTGAAATATGTCATTATGCTAAAGCTGATTCTACTATTAAAGGTTTTCTGAACAAAGTCTCTGAACTGTTTGGTTTTTGTTTTTTTTTTTGTTTTTTTTTCAGATTTGTGGGCATTTGGACAGTTTAATTGTGTTAATGTACCTCAACGAGCTTTGTAATCTTAGAAGAGTTTTGAAATTCCAAAGCAAAAAAGCTCCCTTGTTTGTATTTGTTCATAAAGACATAATTACTATGAGGCTCTTGTGTGTTTTTTGTAAGACTAAATTGAAGATCCAAGTGTATGTTTGTTCTATTACCAATGCACCCAAAACAACTATTAATAAATAATGTTGATGTTATTATGACATTTTCTAGGATAAACATCATTTCATTAGGAATGAGCATTACAATTGACGACCGAGGGACAGGATGTCCATAGTAAATGTTTGTGTGATTTTGCCTTGGCTTTATTATGCTGCTGTGCGTGTCTCAGTTTATAACCAACAATTCATTCTGCTGAATATAAATGATATGTTTCACATTTGCATACTTTGCTCATTATTGGAAAAAATTACTGCAGTGAATTCTGATGTGTGCCTAAATTAATCTTAACCTTGAATGATTAGCCACACTTGCAGTTCAAAAGTTTTACTTATTAAACTACTATGAAAGTTTTGGGACTATCAACCAAATAAAGAAGGACTAATCTTGTGATAGCAACACAGATGAAGGGAAATTATAATGCTAAAGCATACAAAGACACTCTATACAATTGTGCACTTTCAACTTCATGGCAACAGTTTGGAGAAGATGCACATGCACATATGGGTATGATGGTCCTTACCCTTACTGTATGTCTCCTATGGCATGAGGCCATGACAATTTGCTTCCATCTTGTTCTGTCATTGGCAGCACCTACATTTCGGCTTCTAATGTCCTCCAGGTTGATTATGACCTTCCTTGCTTCCTTTTCCCAGGTGGTGTCCAACTCATAGCTGCTTTCAAGATGTGGTTCATGTCCATCCAGAGGACATGCCCAAGCCATTTCATTTGACGGCGCTTGAGCTCCCATTAGTACACTATGCGAGTTGGTTTTCTTCTATAACTCAGCATTTGATATCTTCTCTGGGGAGAAGATGCAGCAAATTCTACTGAGGCAGTCATTGTGGAATACCTCAGTCATCTCCATGCCTTTCTTAATGACACCAGCATTCTGACCCGTACTGCAGAACAGATTTGACATTGCTGTTGTATAGTCTCAAATTTTTCTAAGGCTGTACTGTGCAGATTTCCAGATGGGCTGGAGTCTAGCAAATGCACTGCAGACTTTACCTAGGCTTGCTTTTTAATGTCCTTAGTGACAAGCACTGTCCTTGCCCAACAGACTGCCTTGGTAGATGAACTACTCAACATCTTCATGTAGGCTTCCATTCAGAGTAATGGGTTCATCAGATCTTGCATTGTTGAGGCCTGGTTTCTTGGCAAAGTTGTCCAGTCTAATGGTCTTCTCTCTTCTTCAAAACAGCTATGTCATCTGCATAATCAAGATCTTCAAGCTGTTGGAAGAGAGTCCATTGTATGCCTCTAGGCTTGTCTGATCCAGTCTATGGCTACCAGCAAGGGGATTGGTGAGATAATGCATCATTGATGTACCCCTGACTGCACTGCAAACCTCTCCAGGTTGTCTAGGATGATGATATATTCAAACTGCAAATACTTAAATGAATATAACGACACTATATTGCCAAAAGTATTCACTCACTTATTGAAATAATTAAATTCAGGTGTTCCAATCACTTCCATGGCCACATGTATATACAGTAACTATATAACTAGACATACAGAATGCTTCTACAAACATTTGTGAAAGAATGGGTCATTCTCAGGAGCTCAGTGAATTCCAGCGTGGTACCTTGATAGGATGCAACCTGTGCAACAAGTCCAGTCGTGACATTTCCTCGCTAGTAAATATTCCACAGTCGACTGTCAGTGGTATTATAACAAAGTGGAAGCAATTGTGAACAACAGCAACTCAGCCACGAAGTGGTAGGCCATGTGAAATGACAGAGTGGGGTCATCGGGTGCTGAGGCGCATACTGCGCAGAGGTCGCCAACTTTTTGCAGAGTCAGTCACTGCAGACCTCCAAACTTCATGTGACCTTCAGATTAGCTCAAGAACAGGTTTCCATGGCCAAGCAGCTGCGTCCAAGCCATACAACACCAAGTGCAATGCAAAGCATCAGATGCAGTGGTGTAAAGCACGCCACCACTGGACTCTAGAGCAGTGGAGATGCGTTCTCTGGAATGATGAATCATGCTTCTCCATCTGGCAATCTGATGGACGAATCTGGGTTTGGCGGTTGCCAGTGTCGTAGCGAAACGACTCTTTACTTCTCCAAAAAATAGTCCAAGTCGAAAAAATGTCTTTAATGTATTTAATTGGCTCTTTCAGCAAAACAGCATACAAAAGTAATCCTTTCCCGAGCAATGTCAAAAATGCACACTCCTCAAAAAATAAATAAAGATTGTAATCCAAATGATCTGTCTGGTCTAGGTATGTCTTTCTCCAAGTGAGCAATAATTCACTACACCAGGAGAATGGTACTTGTCTGACTGCAGTGTGCTAAGTGTAAAGTTGGTGGAGGGGGGGATTATGGTGTGGGTTTGTTTTTCATGATCTGGGCTCCAGGATCCCCTCAGTTCCAGTGAAAGGAACTCTGAATGCTTCAGCATACCAAAAGATTTTGGACAATTTCATGCTCCCAACTTTGTGGAAACAGTTTGGGGATGGCCCTTTCCTGTTCCAACAAGACTGCGCACCAGTGCACAAAGCGAGGTCCATAAAGACATGGATGAGCGAGTTTGGTGTGGAAGAACTTGACTGGCCTGTACAAAGTCCTGACCCCAACCCGATAGAACACCTTTGGGATGAATTAGAGCGGAGACTGCAAGCCAAGCCTACCCGTCCAACATCAGTGTTTGACCTCACATTTGTGCTTCTGGAAGAATGGTCAAAAATTCCCATAAACTCATTCCTAAACCTTGTGGAGAGCTTGCCCAGAAGAGTTGAAGCTGTTATAGATGCAAAAGGGTGCGCCGACATCATATTAAACCCTATTGATTAAGAATGGGATGTCACTTAAGTTCATATGCGTGTAAAGTTTGATGATACTTTTGGCAATATAGTTTATCTTTTGATGGTTTCCCTAAGCATGCAGGGTCTACCAATAATGTGTCATGATGCAAGCTGCGGAATGCTTTTTTGAAGTCAGTGAAATTGACATATAAAGGGAGCATGCCACTCCAGATCAATTATGCTTCTTAGGGCAAAAATCTGGTGTACACAACCTCTGTCCTGAAACCAGCTTGCTCTCAGCCTGGTGTCTGTGGCTACTTTAGTTCTGGTTAGGAGAATTCTGCAAAATACTTTCGATAGTATTGAAAGTAGTAGGATGTTCTGCCAGTTGTCACAATTTTGCAGGTTGCTCTGCTTGGGAAGCCTAGACCAGTCTTTGGGGATGATCTCATTGTCCCTGATGTTCTGGATAGGTCAGTAAGCAGTCTGGTATATAGTGAGGTATGCTTTAAGCATCTCAGCATGGATGGTGTAAATGCTAGCTGTCTTCCCATTCTTGAGTACTTTGATGGCATGTTTGACTTCAGTCTCAGTTGGGGAACTGACGTCAATGTCCAGAACATCTGCTGCTGGTAGAGGGCTGGCAGGCTTTTCTGGCTCAGGCCTTTTGAGTACTTCACAGAAGTGTTGTATCCATCTGTTGGGTTGCTCATATTCAGTTGAGAGGGTGTTGCCATACTTGTCTTTAATTGGGGCAGGCTGGTTCTTACCACCACACAGCTGTTTAGTGAGCTTATATATAGTAGTGAATTCACCTCTTTCTGAAGCATGCCCAGCCTGGCTATCCATCTCCTCTACAAAGGCTTCTTCACTTCCTAATGTTTGGACTTGCAGATTTTATGGACTTGCTCTTGGAGGCTTGGTGACAGAGCTGAGCATCTTGGCTTTAAGTTGTTTCCTTTCTCTAGATCTCAATAGATATATATATCAACATATTGATACATATTGTATTCTTGATGAACTCCCACTTGGTGTAAACATCTATTGTCTCACCTAAGGCACTAAAACAGTTCCTCAATTCCAGTACAAAGTACATGTAGGTTTGAGGGCAGTTGATTCTGGCAACATTGCTAACACAACCTATTTCATCTTGCAGAGCTTAAGTTTGAAGGTATTTTTCACAAGGTAGTGGTCACTGTTGACATCCGCACCTGTTGACAGCAGGATGTGGTTGATTGTGTTACCATCAGGCAAATTCCATGTCAGCTTGTAGATGTCATTGTGTTGGAAGTTGGTGCCACCCACCACAAGGTTGTTGTCCAAGCAGAGATCAACGAGTCTGCTGCCATTGTCATTTATTTCCCCACAGTCATGACAGTACTGACTTTCCTGCCCAGATTACAGGATTACTGAGCCATCATTGGTCCCAAGGCACCCTGAGCCTGTCCATCAGCACTTACTCACTCCCACAATGTCCAGTCCTTATTTAGTCATCTCATGTTTTGTTAGTTTGACTCGAGTTTAAGCTTTATTCCTCCTAGACCAACAGTGCAACACCGCCGACACCATACAAGTAAAGCAAATTGTACAAATTACACAATAAACATGAGGCAAGAGGGTGCAAATATAGTTAACGTAGTTTAAAGTACAATATTTTTACAGAAATGTGAATTTCAAAGTGCACAGTGCAGTAACGTATAACACAATGGACTAGTATAGAGTTTATTTATAAAGGATACTGTCTGTGGAAAGAAATTATTTGAGTGATATGTTGTCTTGGTTTTAGCTGCTCTGAAGCATTTTACAGAGTGTAATAGGTGATGGGAAGGGTCTGCAGTGATATTCTTTGATCATTTCTACAGCCTGGATTTGTACAGTTGTCTGATGGAGGGCAGGCATTACCCGGATATTTTTTTTCTTTCTAAAGAGCGGATGATGCACTGCATTTTTCTCTTGGCCTGAGCAGAAGCAGCACCAATCAGACAATTATAGAGGATGTCAAGATGAACTCCATGATAGCTGAACCAGTATTTCCTGGGGGAGATTGAATTTCTTCAACTGTTTCAGGAAAACCAGCCTTTGCTGAGCCTTTTTTTTATGATACTGGCTGTAGTTCTGTCCCACTTGAGATTGCTTGAAATGACAGCATGAAGGTATCTTGGTGGTGGTGTGGGGGTATTCAAGTCCAGATTATTGTGCCTGCAGCAAGTCACCAGCTGTATGTATATGGTCACTCAGTGAGTTGCAGTGCTAAGGATGATTGCGCCTGACATGCAGTTTCCAATCCACACATTCTGCTGTCTGTCTGACTGAAGCAGTCTATGATCTAAAGACAGATGGGGATTGATAGATTGAGCTGTGCAAGTTTCTTGCCTAGCAGTTCTGAAATGATTGTATAAAAGGCTATGATGCTTGTGTATATGCCAGCTGTGTTGAGATTGTTCTGGATAAAATGTAGGCCTTTTTAAACAAATTTATTTGAGATTTTCTAAAATAATACATTGCGCTAAACTTTAAAATATGAAGATTATTTAGATAATTTTTTTTTTCATAAAAAGTATAAAAAATGACTTTGTCCCATTTGTCTGGCAAAGAATGATTACAGTTCCGAAAAAAAGAATTCGGGTTTTGAGTTTAAGTTCATCTATGCAATTTCATATACCCTTGACTTTTCTGAAATGTTGGCCAGATAGCATATGTTACAGTGACCTAAATAAATGGAAATCCGATGGCGCTATGTCCAGTGACTAGGCTGGATACGGTAAACATCCCATCCAAGGTTAAAGTCTCTTTCAATGTCTTTCATCGCTTTTGCAATACGATGAGGCAACAGAGGATGATTTTCTTTCGTGAATGACCATTTCATGATTGTAGTTCATTGATTTTTTTTCCACTTAATTTGATCAATTGATCACTGTAACCTTCTGAGTTTTGCAGTTTCTCCAAGATCAAGCAGCTTGTAATAAAGGTGTAATGCACCTGTAATGCCTTTGAGTGCTATTTCTCTCTGAAAGGGCATGTGGAAACCACATACCAACTTTCAGAATCTTTCCCATTGCCTTCAGATGCCTTAGAACAGTAGAATAATCGATATTCAAACATCTTACCAACTCTCGTCAATTGTGTCACATCTTTGTCCATCGTTGAGGAATTCACCTTTCCGAAACAGCGAACCAGTTCTTGACAGCAGAAATGCTGATTGCAAGCCATAAACTTTGCATATTTCGTCTCTTGATTGAGTTTTTTCCACTATTGAATAAGAGTAGAAGGCAATGACGAACATGAATCTTGCTGGGCTTCATGCTTTTTTTGAGATATCCAACAGTAGGTTGCTCAAAGGTCATTACAGTGGCCATTAGGGTGACTGGCCTGTAATCATACATTTCAGAGATCTTAAGCTTCTTTGGAACCAGATTGATTATGGAGGTCTTGGAGCAGGCAGGAACAAGTGATATAGCGGTGCTATAAAGTGAAGCAGGCAGGTACAAGTGAACAAGTGATGATGGTTGTTCTGCACAGTCCTTACTTGTGGAGCAGGAGATGAGATCTGGGCCAGTGATTTTCCTGATATAAAGGACATGTCAAAATTTTTACCCATTTAGAGTTCCATTTAATGTTGTGGAATGTGAGTGAAACATTAGTTTCTCCTATTACTTGTTATAAACAGATATATATAGAAAACTTACGTTAGTTACAGAAATAAATGCGGCTTGTCATGGTCCTCCAGTCTGAAGATTTCCTTGTGTTGGAAAACAGCTTTAATTCTGACTGTTGCAAAATGCTGACCATAGAGTCCTTCCATAAATGTTAAGCATCTTACAGAAATCTTCACACAATCAATATGTGAGATTTCAATTAAATGGCAGTAAAAAAAAAAAAAAAAAATCATGCCATTTAATTATTACAAGTCTTCCATTCTGTTTAGCATGTACCACGTGATTAGATGCTGCTACAGAAACATTAATACATTGGAACAAGTGTATTAAAATAAACCTGTTAATTGAATTAGTGCTAGGACTCTTGTCAGGGCTGTTGTAATATAAAAATCAATCACCTTCTAATCAGATTTGAGAATTCAACTTCAGCACTGTGGAATAAATATATTTATATTTAAATATATTTAACTCCATTGCTTAAATAGAGCAGGATTCTTAGAACATAAACACTCTTTAAAGGGTCACTGGATTTTTAAAGGTGCTTGGGGGAAACACATTAAATCTTCCAACAGTATATAAATCTTAACCTTGACTTAAGAATATACTTCTTTGTTTTAATATATAGTTTCTAAACAAAAGGCAATTGCATAATCTGTCTCATGTTGCAGCCTTTTGTTAAGGCACTCCATCTGCTCTGTGTCAATGCCAGCTGAGGACATCTTGAGCTCATGTGGGTCATGGGGTGGGGACTTCAGCATGTGTGATGGAGGGAGGTAGTGGTCTTTCTGAATACTGATCTTATGCCACCTGCTGACACATGTTCACCTCAGTGTGTCATAGGGTTCTACACAGCAGGACTCTACATTTAGCCCACTTTCTAAGGTGCTACATCTAACTACCCCCCCTTTTTTATGCAGGGTGAAAGAAGAGCAAAGATTTTAGTGCTATAGGCTGTAATACTGTGCAATGATAGTGTTCCACACAGAATTTGCTCAGCACACTGTTGGAACAGTTTAGAGTTTAAATCAGGGGTCTCAAACTTGCGGCCCGCGGGCCAATTGCGGCCCGCAGCATGATAGTTTGTGGCCCCCGCCTTAATATGAAAATTTAATGTTAGTGCGGCCCGCGAGTTTGATAAGTATTGGAACT
>JAOVYU010000042.1:14861908-14879627 GCA_025674565.1 Synodontis membranacea
GGGTAGGAATCTTGGTATTTTCATTTAAATGCAGCTTTCTTTTTGCTGGCAGTCCCATTCTGGCCCTTCTGCTGTCCTATCGTTTGCTCGTGCCTTCCCGAAAAAGCTCTCCAGTGAATTTTGTTTTTTGCTCTTTTTTTTCAAGGGTTAGCTTGTGTCACTGATGCATGAAATGGTGTGCCAGAGTCAAGTGCGGTAGTGAGGCGAGGGTGGAAACTGTCGTTTTTCAAAATAAGATCTAGAAGACTAATGAAAGAAAAATAACCATAATTTTAACCATGAAATTTTTTCTTTGCGGCCCAGTACTAAATTATCCATGGACCGGTACCGGTTCACGGACTGGGTTGTTGGGGACCTCTGATCTATCTAACTGATCTATCTACTAATTGTTTTCAGTCTTCTTCTTGCAGTCTCTTATTTATCTGCAGTTCTTTCTTGGCATCATTTCCCAGTTCCAGTTGCGCATGGAGGTTATGTATATACATACAAGCTAGCATTGTACAGTGCACTGGGAAGAAAAACAAAAGAGTTTTGTCAACAAAATGTAAACCTGCATTCTGAAGTGACTGTGCTGTAGAATTGTAATATTTGAAGATGCTATAAAACCAAAGTAATAATAAAAAAAAATACATGGCTACTATTCTAGGCACACACACTCACACTCGTAGATATACAGGTCTGAGAACTTAGCATCATCCTTGTCCACCATCTGCAATGCTGGTGGTAGGTGTAGTGGTACGTTGAAATTGTTAGCGCAAAGTATTTATTTTTGTTGTTTAGCTAATATGATTTTCTTATACTTCTGTTTAAGCTCATTAGTTCATGCCAGGACCTTCATACATTAGATTGGTGTCTGATCTCCATTGTTAGTATTCCAATGTACAGTACATGTAAAGGCAAGTTTCTTGTGTTCATAAACAGTGACTAGGAAGAAATTCATTTATATAGCTGTGTTATCCTTCATCTTCTGAGAAGCTGTTGACAAGTTGCCCGTAAATGATTTGTACGTTTAAGCTGATCTCACGGCAAAGTGACATACAGTCAAAACAAAACGGACCAAAAAAAAAAAAAAAACCCCATGTTGCTATCGTAGATTTAGTTTGACAGGAATGGGCTGAGGCATTGACAGACATTTAATTTATTTTTTTGACATGGCTTCTGTCCCTGGTTAATTTACAGATGATTTAATTTAAGCACTTTACAGTCATTGTAACTAGGATTTACGGCTGTGACTTTCAGGAAGCATCTGAGGCCTCTATATGCAAAGAACATTTACTTTGGAATAATTTGAAGGGACACACGTTAATGTCTTTCAGTGGGGACTGGCTGTTCCAGCTTTGATGGTTGTTTGCTGTGAAGATGCAATTTGAGTATATTTTTAGCATGTATATTACATGAACCCAGGTTCAAAATTAGTACAACTTAATAAAAATGATTTCAAGTATAGATTAATATGCAGCATGCCTGCAGCAGGGTGGTGTTAGAGCAGTGCGGGCGTTAATCTAGAGGATCCTAATGTTTTTTTCCTCTATAGTGGATGTTTGTTTGTTTTTTTTTAATTGGTTTCGAACAGCCACAAAACAAGTTGGTCCCTGGAGTAACTGTTTTTGTAGTAGCTTTACAAAGCATTGCATATGACAGTTGCAAAACACTAACACTGAGTCCCCACCAATAATGTTAAATAGATTCTTTGGGAGTCTGACCATAGCAACTATAAATTATTAACTATTAACTATCTATCAATCTAAAAATCTTTTCGTGTTTGAAACGGAAATGACGTATGACCACAGACCATATGACCGGAAGCTGCATAACTCGGGCTTAGCCTAGCTAAAAGCCACTAACACAACCCGGGCCTGTCTGTCATTAACTTTGATGTGATTAGCGTTAGCGTTGGCATCAGGGTTAACATTAGCATTAGCAGCTAATGCCGGGGCCTCGCTATTTCAACATCTTATAGAAACAGCTCACAAAGTCTGCATAAGACATAAATATATTAAAATATAATAAAACCCGATTCATTTAATTTGTATTCAAGCGTATTTGGTCTCATTACGGTTCGCTGCAGTTAGCAGTGCTAGCTAATGCAGGTACCTGGGGTTAGCTAGCAGGCTAGCTGTAGTTCTTCTCTACTAGAAGAGGCTGTTATTTTTAATATAACTTAATAACTCTAATCCTATTCTATGTTTTTAAATACTGCATTTTATTTATTTTTTCCCTTGCACCCAGTGAGCGGAGCCACTCAGTATTCAGCAAGTTAATAATAATTTTCGTTCAGTTTATTTTTAGGCTATATGTTAGATTCTTACTGTTCTAAATAATATATAATGTTTCAAATAAATATTATATTAGAGCCCCTGCAGTGGTATATAAATTCATTTATTTAACTGCTTTGGCACCCTGGATAATCCATTGCACACACTTTCACACATTCATTCATTCACAGATATACTGTAGGTAGTTCAGGACACTGAAACTCTGAGGCAGCAACAATATGCTAAAAAAATTAATACACATCTTCTGCTTAGCATCTGAGCTACACTATATGGCCAAAAATATGCAGACACCTGAGCATTACATGCCATATAAAGGTCTTCCCACAACTGTTACTACAACAGAATTATTTTGAAAGATTTCTCTTCATTGAAACTAAGGGATCCAAACCTGTTCCAGCAGTACAGAGTGAGGTCATAAAAACATGGTTGGTCAAGGTCGGAGTGGAAGAACTCAAGTGGCCTACACAGAACCCTGACTTAGCTGACCCACTGAACACCTTTGGGAGGAACTGGAATGCAGACTGCATGCCAGGCCTTCTTGCCCGAAATCAATGCCTGACTTTTTTTAATGCTCCTGTTTCAGAATGAGCATAAATGCCCAATGCAAAAATTTCAATATCTCTAAAGTGAAAGCCTTTCCAAAAGAGTTTTTATCAGCAAATAGGAAACCACCTCCATGTTATCGCCCCTGGTTTTGGAATGGGTCCTTCATCATGCATGTGTGAGTGTGATGGTCAGGTGTCCAAGTTCTTCTGGCCGAATGTTATAAGATTAATAGTTTTAAGTGCTCTCCTGAGAACTGCCTTTCAATCACCTTGTTATTCAATTACCTCATGACCGTGGCCCTGTGACTCGAATGCTTTCAAAGTGCCAGGGACTTCAATTAGAGTAGCCTTTCTCCAGTTTCAATATTCTGTGCTCTACATCTGACCGGCCTTTAATATTAGAGATTGGTATAGGCAGGAGTTTTAACATTGATACCCCATTTTGACCCAAGAAATGCTGTTTTAGGGCATCTGTTCTGTCTCCCAGTGAGCTACAGTATGGCATTTGCATTTGTTGCAAGTTGTCACCATTAAATTTCTGCGATTACACACATGCTCTGGTGTGTATTTGTAGAGTGATCATCAGTGTGTCGTTGCTGTACGCCATGTTCACTGACCTGTATCCTGTACACAGTTTGCCACAGAAACTATTGGCTGCTCTACATCTTGGGTCTAGTCCTTACAGCATCAACTGTGAATGTGCATTAGCCAGATTGGCAAGAGTCTGACTATTTTATCTGTCTGAATAAGTAGAAGTCTGAAAAGACTGACAAAGCAAAGATAGAAAGATATCACTTGAATATCACTGGCCTGAAGCGCAATGGAATAAATTAAGAAATGTGATTAGAGTAGAAGATTTACTATGTTTTATTTGACTTGGCACTTATTGCAGTTTTCTAATGTTTGTATATATTATTGTTACATATGTTATTTGTGTGATTGTGTTATTATGGATCTAATTTGTTCTAGTGATAACATCGTTATCACTTTTTCCATATGGGGAGGGAAGAAACAACCCAGTAGTGTAGAAAGGGAATAATAAAAGTTGCAACTTTGCCTCAAATGTAGAAATAAACTGGTTGCATATATTATTTAAGCCATTATGTTTTAAAATTATAACTGCTTTGGTAAGATACCATTTTTACCACAGAGTGGCTTTCACTACAGAAGTGTATTTTCCTCTTATACAACATATATCATTGATTGCAATTTCTTTCAGTATAGATAGAAACAGTGTTAGTATAATGTATGGTATAATCTTGTATACATTAAGTACTCAGTAAGTATTCAGTTCTGGTTGGTAAGTAATACTATGGCATTATACATATTTATTCCTATTTGTGTGTGTGTGCGTGTGTGTGTCCTGTCCATGATCCTTCCCAGTTCAACACAAGGTCTCCTGATTTTGTCTTTAGCAGCTAAATAAATATCCACTTAATTGCTTGTTTTTTAAAAAGCATTGTTTATCTAGGCATATCTCTCTTTCTCTATCTGGCAGAAAGAAAACGTGTACACACACACACACACACAGTTACTGTGACATTAGGAGGTTACCCAAAGCTGTGACACACAAATGATAACACAGATGAGCACAGCCAATCAAAGCGTGTCTCATTGATGACCCCTGTTTTGCTATAGGAGGGTGTTCAGGACATTCAGTTAAGACAGGTTTTGTCAATATCCTAAATGACAGTGAAGGTCCTCTGAAAGTGAAGCAGAATGAAGAACTGGTGCAAATCATATAGACAGATATGCATTAAAAGACACTCAATTTCACAAAGTTAAATTCAGATACTGCTTATACGAGGTTCATGAGGCCTTGGTGATGAAAAGCCACCATTATGAGTCATATCTAAAGCTGTAGAAACTCTCCAGATTCGCATCCTTTTGTGGGCAGTACCATACAAGCCATTTCCTCGAATCACTCCAAGCATTTATTAAGTAAGAACCATTATGCAATGGTTTCTTTTGATGGCCTTGGACAGGTCATAGAATTTAATTCACATGTTCACTTTCTTTAAATCTTTGTTTTTGTGCTTTACTTTATTCAGTTTTCTGCATAGTTGAATGCTTTCTGTACTGTGGGCAAGTTTTCTATGTGGTCAATACCCTGGTCCAGTAGAGCATTTTAATATTCCTTGTTTTTGAGCCCAAGGGTTTATAATTTAGCTTCATGATTTTCTTGCACCAGCAGAACCTTAAAGCTGGAGGGTACATTAGAGTTAGTGTGTCTTCCTGTATGTCAGATAAAAGGGTAACCTTATATCCCCCCTTCTGGCTTAATTTCAAGAATTGTCTGAAAGTGGCCACAGGCACTCGAGTTACCGGATAAGTGTCTTTCATCAGCTGCTCTAAATGTGTCAGGTTTGCTCAGCATGTCTTTTTACAGGCCCTCAAACCAGCAGGTTATAGCAGGCAGCTAGGCATTAAGCAGCTGTGCGTGTTTAAGTGCAGAGGGCAAGAAAGGAGCATTTGAGGATTTGCTGCTGGTTTTCTAATGGGCGAAAGTAGATGCCTAGAAGAGTAGCATGACCAGCTCATTAGTAGTTGATGAAGATCCATCAGACGTGAAAAGCATTCTTTTATCAGCATTACGCCTGTTAGGTTGTTACTGGCTACTATTCACTGCTACTGGCCCTCTGGGCATTTTTAACAACCTTTATTTGTAATGCATTAAGAAGTGATTGATTTATTTCTATATTATGCAGAGGTCAAAGTGACCAAATTAAATATGAGCATGTATTTTCCAAAAACAGTACAATTTCTCAGTTTCAACGTTTGATTTGTTGTCTTTATTCTATTTTCAATTAAATATGGGTTTCCATTATTTGCGATTCATGTCATTCTGTTTTTATTTACATTTTACATCGGAAGCGAGGTTGTATTACTAACATTTTATTAGGCTTTATTCGGTTTTTAGCTCTTTCATTTTACAACAGACTCCAACATGTCATGTATCCCCCACTCGCTCTCCACACTGTGCGATTTCATTCACAGTGAGACTCGCAGACTTTCAAGCGGCACTTCCAGATTTCACGTCCAGACTCCATTTCCCATGATCCATTACAGCATACAAACATGGCTGCTACAGTCTACAGATCACAATAGAACAGACGTTCAAGTTCACCTAACTTCTAATCACTCACACCTGTCTCACTTTTTTTATTTGTGCATTTTTTTTTTTTTTTTTTTTTACTTTGCCTCATTCCCTTGTTTTTGCATTTTGCCTAAGAGTTTGCTGATCAGCTGATCCTTGCCTGTTTCCTGTTTGCCAGCCTGCCTCTTGTTTTGGTTCTGTATACTTGTGTTTATTTAATACACAGTTTTACTGCAGTTGTATCCTGTATGCTGTCATGTTTACCAATTTTTGTGGTGCAGTTCTTTTTTTTCTAACCTGAAGCACCACAAAATATATTATTCGTGCTGTATTTGCAGTGATCGTCTAGACAGGACATCAGATATTTTAGTCTGAAGCTTGGTGATGAACCAAACTTACAACTTACTGAAGATTCTTACACATAGTGATCAATAAGAGCATTCAGGATTCAGAATAATGTACTATGGTTTTCTAAAGTAGAAGGCAGCTAATTTTTACTTTTGTCCACTGGGAGTAATTTGTTGGGGTTGCGAAAACCCTGCTTTGGAATATCCACAGATCATCTTGTCATCGGTATGACAAAATAACTTCCTTGCCCTTATTGTTTCTCTGCAGGTATATTGGCTATACTGATTCCAGAGCTGGACCTGGTCATCTCATTGGTAGGTTCAATAAGCAGCAGTGCTCTAGCACTCATATTTCCTCCTCTGCTGCACATCATCACCTTCCACACAGAGGGAATTTCAGTCTGGGTGCTAATTAAGAACATTGTCATCAGCTTTCTTGGCCTGGTGGGCTTCATAGCTGGGACCTACATCTCCATCGTGGAGATCATCCACCGCAGTCATTCTAAGCACAGTGACACTTTTCAGGTCTTTTGGTGACAGTCCTATTAAACAAATGGTTTATAGACTGGTTTGGCCATTTCATATCTTCGCGGATCATTTATTTTAATGTAATTTATCCTTGAACTGAATGTTGTACTGAAAAAAATACCTTGGCTTCATTACAGTGAGGCTTCTCACCTCACCTTGAATTCACCTTGAAGCACCTTGAGTGGTTCATATTTGAATATTCTTCAAAGCTGGAATATGTACAAAGCACAATGATGAAGTATATGAATTATTATACATTAGTTATAGCCAATGTCATAGAAATAGTATTGTTTTAACCCTGGGGTATTATTTATTTTGTTTTTTTGTTTTGTTTTGTTTCCATTTCATTTATTTTATTTAGTTTAGTAGATTTTTTATGTGATCAGGTCTAAAGTTACACTGTGCTTAAGACCACTAAATCCTGTCTGATGCTCAGGCACGGGCATGGACTCAAGTAATTTCCCTGTTGGGTGGAAGAATAAATTTTTTTTTAATTAGTTAATTATTTTAAATTAAGAAATTGGTAAGGAAACACTACCAAAATAGAACTGAATCCAAAATGCCAAGTACTCTTAAAAAATGTATTTTGGTTCTGCTTATATATGAGCAAACATTGGAATTGCTAAAATTCAAAAGATACCCAGCCTTATGTTTATCAGGGATTTTTTTAAACTCACTAACATTAACAAACCAATCTTTAACAGTGTTTTTTATTTTGAAAAAGTGTAGCATAGATCTGTTTTTTTTCTCTATGATATAATATGAAACCTAGTTTTGAGAGACTATCATGTAGTCAGTTTCTAAGAGAAACCTTGCCAGGTCATTAGTCTTTTTCTTTTTCCTGTTGACTGACTTAGTCACCATGCAAATGTATGTAAATAATTAGTGTTATGGTTTTATGTATACTGTAAATATATATAACCTTGTAAAACATCAGTCTAAATTTGCCAAAATATGTAAGAAAAAATTGAATGAACAGTTGAAAGTGAAAACCTACGTAGATAGTTTGGTTTTACCATGTCATGTGTCTGTCCACTGGTCTGTAAATACTGAAAGTGAAAGCACTTTGTTAGTGATCATTGTATTTTATTTTTTTTTTGTATTAAAGTGCTGTTATTGAGCTCTGTAATGCTAGTGCTATATGATTCCAGTCTCCTGTGATGCATGATAACTGGGTTGATATGTGACATCTGTCAAAGGTTCCAGAAAAAGAAAAAAAAAAAAAGTTGCAATGAATTAAAATTATTTTATTGTACATGGCAAATGCTTATCAAATATACAACACATCTGATTTATTTTTTTATGTAAGTAATTGTACATTTTTATGTGAAGACCAAGGTCCTATGTTCTGTTATTAACATATCTGTATGCAGTGCATTACTCCAGTATGGTAATAACATACAGTATCAGCACCAAATCACATTTTTATTTTCAGAGGAAAAAATGCAAAACTTCTTTCTTCAAATGTTCTTCTACATTTGTAGTATAACATGCAACTCTGCCTTCATAAGACAACATACATAAATGTATAATCATTGAAAAGATGAATCTTTCTGTATGAAGACATTTAAGTTGAAAGTGTCTTCTTAACTTAAAAAAAAACAGGATGAGGGAGCAAATGTTTAGAGTTGCTATAATGTAAGTGATAACAGGAACAAGTCAGTCATGTGGACATTCCACAATGTTAAACATGATAAAGGAGTTCAGGACGTGCTGTTAAAGAACAGTAATCACGTCTGAGGTCCTAACACCATCACACCACTTTCCCATTAATTGTTTTACTATAACAACATTCCCTGTTATGTTTTATTCCATACTTAATATGTTTTTTAAATAAAATAAATTAATGAAATAAAATAATTTATTTATTAATAAATAATAAATAAATTAAATAAAAACAGATTTTGGAATCTGCTAATACTGTATATACGTAGCAATCCTGCACAAACACAAAATCTTTGCATGAAGGATTATTGTAGAGGAGGTCATTAGTTGCTCTGCAGTAGAATCCTAGCCATTTGACCAAAAAAAAAACAAAAAACCTTGCAGTTGCAACATTCATCGTTATATGGTAGAAAAGACATGGAAGAGAAATCACGAAGTGATTCTCTAGACTCTGCACCACAATGCTTATGAGAAATCAAGCCTCAGCTGCCAATTTGCATTTAGTTAACTGGATATACCTCTTCAGTCACTGGGGTTATATACATACTCCTGAGAATAAATAAATAAATAAATGGGCTGAACCCAAAATTGAAAAAACATTCAGTTTTTAATTGTCTTAACAACAAATCACTGGTCAGAAAATGAGCGCTCTTGAGACTGTGCCACTATTTGCTCTTTAATGCTCTTGGATAAAACTGGAAAAAGGAAATTCATTTAAATTGTTCTTTTTTTTTAACACAAAGATAAAAATCATGAAAAGATGGCTTTAACATTGAGTGTTCTGAATCTTCTTTCTTTTAAAAAAAGTTCTCGACAAGCTTGCCCACAAGACTTACATTTTTATGATAAAGGGAAAAGATATAACATACTAAGTTACTTTATCTATTTGTTTATTTCTTGCTAATCTCCTTACCAATTATTTGCTGTTGAGACAATTAAAAGCTCAATGTTTTGCAATTTTGGATTTGGTCAATTTTTTATTTATTTATTTATTTTTTTGCCCAGAAGTGTATTTGTTGGCTGCCTTAGCTGTGTATATGATCTACAGCTTTCCACATTTCCCAAGGCGTAAATCTGCCAATCAAGGGATTCTCTACTGACATAAGATGTCATATCAAACATTTGCTTAGTTCCGTGTGCTACACCTGTTCTGAAAGAATAATATTGGCCTGGAGCACTATGGTGACAGACAGGCTGCGTGTAAACTTGGAAATGCCTTCCGTATTGTTCCTGTCAAAACAGACAGAATTTATTTATTTATTTATTTTTTATGAGAGTTCTTTGTGGGGGTTTTTTATGCTCAGTAGTTGGTTTTCAGGCCACAATAAATAAAAACGGGCATATAATAACTGGCAGAAAAAAGCAACATTGAAGACATTTTCTCATTAATGAAAAAAAGCCACAATTAACCATGCTAAAATTACATATTTAATTAAAGTCTTTATGTATGTCTCCATGTGACAAATTAACATTTCATACTGAGGTAATATGTGATACGGTAAGGGCAATTTATTTTATTGGACATTTGATCTGAGCTCATAGATACAGAGACATTGCAGACATCAGCAGTCATGACATTACCTACATTTAAATATGATTCTCAATTCTTTTTAAACACTTAACTATAAAGACGTATAAAGGAAAGAGAGTGAAATAGTTTCTATAACTGCATAAATCTTGGCTCTCTCTCTCTCACACACACACACACCACAGAATACATAGTGTATATTTAGTAAAGAAAAGGATTAAAGACCAAGCAAATGCAGAATAATTCCTCATTGCTTGTGCATTTCAAAACACAGAATATTTGATTTTCTTATGGAGAAATACTCACAACGTATTGGCTTTTTTTTTTTTTTTTTTTTTTTTTTAATTTTTAATTTTTTTTTAAAGATGAATTTTGGAGTGGAATTTTGCTTGCAGACTCTGATATGCATTCATGGCACTATTTTAAGACCTCGTTATGATCATTTTTAAATGTAAATAAAACATTACACATGAAGCATTCTGTCATGTATCAAATTATGGAATTAAAGTCTTTACATTTCCTTTAACAAATGTTCACAACATATTAAATTACTAATTAATACTCTTATATTCACCATCAATTTGTGGTCTTTATGCAAATGGTTCTAATAATTTTATGCTTTTGGTCTGAAAGACTTGTTTATCAGCTCTGACTTTAAAATGTCTGGTTTTTATACTGTAGGTTTGGGTTGACCCGAGGCCAGACATGCAAATGGATTTGATCAGAGATGCAGAATATTGCTTGATTAGTTGTCAAGAGATATACCATAGGTCATGAAAAAGTTGTAAAATATTCTCTCTTCCTGAGAAAAGAGACAGAGGGGTGAAAGGTGGGGCTAAATGTTTGCATCAGGTAGCACCCAACAAAAAGTCAGACAACGAAAGATCGCATTCATTATGAACAGTATGAATATTACATATCATTAATGAACAGCAATGTGTTTCTGATGGGTTTAGTGCATTCAGTCATCCACCTTTGGTAAATACTTTATCCTGGTTTAAATTAGTAAATTGTTTATTTTTGTGGAAACAGTATTATCTAAGCTCATTAAAATATTGTGGATGCATAAAAACAAATAACAACAACTGCAGGAGCAGGCAGAATTGGCCACACTTTTTGCATGAGCAGGTGGATATGGGATAAAAGTCCCCCCCCACTCTGAATAGAAAAAAAAAAACATTCCTCATCACTGAAAGATTCCTGAGATATTTTTTTTTGCTCATTTTGAAAATGAATGATGTCTTCTTCTTCTTCTTCTTCTTCTTATTATTATTATTATTTGGTTTCCATAATAAAAAAACTGGATCTACTGAATCTTTATCATTAAATAACAATTTGGGTATTGTTACACATTGTTTTTTTTTTTTATCTTTCAAAAAAGAATAGAATACCTATAATCAAATTATGGAACATTTGATTAAAGCCACAGTCCGCTTGGCAGCATGTGTGTCTAACCAAAGCTCACTTCATTGATGCAATCCCAGTGTTCTAGCTGTCAGTCTTTCAAGTGGAGATTAATTAAGACATTATGCTAACTGAAGCTGTCATTTAGAGCTGCAGCTGCCAATTCTCACAGATGCCACCATCGTTATGATGGGTTATTTCATGCATTAATCTAAGTATTGCAAAGAGGAATTTGAATCATTCTTTACCCAGTGCAAACCTAAGCTTAGTGGAAATAATATATTCAAATGTACATGACTGAGTCACTTTATATGTAATCACTGTCTGGTTGAATATGATTTATAATGCTATTAAATTCACAGTGCACGTCTCTTCTTTGAAGAAAAAAAAAAAAAAACCTTAACAATGGAACTTAAAAAGACAGAGCACAATTCTTTTGTACTCTTTTCGAAAATTGTTGTTGAGTACTCCATAGATAACTGCATTCAAGCAGCTGTTGAAATAAGCCATAAAGTAGCTGGCTGTGAAGAGCCACACAGGAATTTCCTGGCCCAACATGGGCTGGACGGCAACTGCCAGGCCAATGAAGTTCAGTGGCGCCCAACATACAGCAAACAGCACGAACACCACAAACATGGTGAGAAAGTTGCGAAAGTCATGTGGCTTGATCTTGAACTGGTTGTCGGGCTTGACGCGTTTACGTACCTGGATGACAAGGATCCAGATGCGCAGATAGCAGTAGGTCACAATGCTGATGGGCAGGATGAAGTGCACCACCACCACCATGATGGTGTAGAGCGAGCTGACCGACTGGGCAAACGTGCACGAATAGACACGCGCGTCATACTGCAAAGACTCTACGAACCAGTTGGGCGCGATGGCCAGTATTGTGAAGACCCACAAAAGCACCACGTAGCACACAGTTTTCTTTTTGGAGAAGATCTTGTCATAGTTAAGGCTGTGGCAGATGTAACAGTAGCGGTTGATGGCGATGCCGGTGATGTTAAAGATGGAGCCAATGACACTGAGCCCCATCAAGAAGCCACTGATTTGGCAGTGGATGTTTCCTGCAATCCAGCCATTGTTGAAGATAGCAGTCAAGACCATTGGATAAGGGTAGATGGCAACTACAAGATCTGCTACAGCCAAACTCACCACAAAGGCATTTCCTAGGGAGGGAAAAGGAAATTGTAAATTCATCATAACTTCCTTGACTTTAAAATAGAAAAGAAATTCTCACTGATCACTTTGTATATTAATATATATAATTATCAGTGGCACCTAATATTTATTTTGTAATTGAAATTACAGTCTTTCATCGTCAACATGCAGGTCTATTTTCATTCTCCTTACCTTAGGCTCTCTACCTCACAGTGCAGTTCATCTACCTGCTGATAGTGACACCACTGGATTTTAGCCATTGCTGACTGATGCAGAGAAACAGCAGTGCTTTAATCCTTTAGTCACTCTCTTGAGAGTCAGCTCTCTCAACTCCTCATGTATACACTCTGATCAGGTCCTAAAGCTTCAGCTTTAATGATAATACCACAATCAACTCCATTGTGGTTATCATTTGGTTGATCACTAATACTACATCTTTGAGCTGGACATTTGCTAATATTTCTATATTGGATAACTCATTAATATGACAATGAATATCACTGGAAGATGATGAATGAGAAAAACGGTGACAGTAAAACCTGACCGTTATTCCTTATGTTTGAGATCAGAGACACAGTTAACAGTAATAGCAAGTCTGCACTAAGATTTGGGTTTCATCCGAAACATCCAACACGTTTTCCCAGTAGATGTGCCGTGATGTGCCAGCAGATGTGTCAATAAGCGACTCACACACACATCTCTGTAATAGCTCTTGACAGCTATTTCAACGTATATTTCATCATATTTTTTTAATGATCCTGCTCTTATTTCTTGCAAAGTTATTCAATGTGTGGCGCCCCCTAGTGGTTTGGGACCCTGGGCAACTATCCAGTTTGCCCAGTGCTTCCACCAGGCCTGTACACAGCTTCTAACTTCTCACAGGAAAAGTGAAAATACAGCACCAACCTGACAAATTAGCAGGTCAAAATCTCTAATCACATCACATTTATTTCTTTCGTCCATCGTCTATGCTGTTTATATGCCAGGGCCATTTGGAATTGTATTCAAAGTCAAAAATAAGGGTTTAGAGGACTGTTTTAATCCCATTACCTCCACCCTACAATCCACCCAAGACTAACTGAAACTGACATTCTGCCTACCCCCAACTCATTTGTAAGACAATACCCACTCAGTATTTACATATGTATAATAATAATAATAATAATAATAATAATAATAATAATAATAATAATAATAATAATTATAATAATTATTATTATTATTACTTACTTTCTTATTTGTTGTTTATTCGTGTATATAGGCTGGATTTTCCCTTGCTGAATTGCCATGTCAATATTGGCGAGTGTAGAGTTTGATTCTGACTTTAAAAATAAGTTAAATTGCCTGCAGAAGGATCCAAGGAAACTTGCGGCTATTAGGATTATCTGGATTAGACTTTGAACAGGCTACAGAAATAACAGAAGCTTTAACACCATACAATTTAAAGTGACTCAAATCACCTCAAGTGCCAAAATGGTGCTTTTAGAAATAGCTTCCTCACACAGTACTGGACCAGCTGCATCCAACTGTGCAATCAGGAGGGAACTAGCTGCCTCGTGTGAGCAATCAACATGACAGATAGCAAGAAAATCAATTAAGATAAGATCTTACAACTATCACTGACTCGCCAGTGATTTCCATATCCTCTCAAATTCAATATTTTTTTTCCCTTGCTGAGCCCATTCACCTAGACCCCAACGTGTTAATAACAGACTCAATTAAAACTTTTGACATTAAAAAAAAATGCTCATTCGTCGTTCTTACACCAGCATCGCTCCCGTTGCATGCTTAAAAAGAAAATCTAGGCATGATTTACTCTTTCACATTTGTGTCACCAGAGGCTATGCTTTGAATTTTCAGAATTACTGAGTATATATTTCACACCTATCCATGCCATGGCTAATCCTTCAGTATAAGCCTGATGATCTGCTACGTGGACTACATCACTAACTTTATATTCACCAGTTCATGCTGGAGAACATTCTTACATTTATAGAAACATAAAAAAAAAATTTCACGTGAAATGGAGCATGTGTCTCTATGTGAAAAGATGAGAGTGCGTGTCTTAGTTTAGGTATATGACTAACAGTTTTAGAGGCTAACAAAGCTACACATATACTATTATTGAAGTTCTAAATGTGGAGAGTCAGGCATGAGAAGATGCTGCAACTTTTAAATGAAATGCAGGGCAAGTCACCTTGGGGAAAACCTGCGAGCCACGGTGTGAATTTTTCATTGAATTAAGCCATTGCCTGAGGTCAACACGGTGAGTTAATGAGTAGGTTCACTGCTGAAGCGCTGCATACGTCAGAGTGGATATGCTGTCTCTGGTTTCATCAAGAACACATTGAATATGAATGTCTACAACTGCCTTTGAACAAGCAAGAATACAAATCCCTTTTGCAAGTGTTGTAAATCAGCTCTGGATAGCAAGTTGAGAGAATGTGAATTCCAAGTCCTATGTGCATTTAAGCTACAGAATGTTGCTTGAAAGTGAAATCATAAGACACCTTTTGTCACTGTTAGTCATGGTTTGGTTGTTGCCATTTGACCTCTTGTACTAGAAAGAATTTTTAGAAAGAATTTTTGGTCCAAAAAGATTTCACTTGCAAGGAATCTGAGTAATTAGTAATGAATAAAATGGAATAAAGGAGTCAACTAGACAGTATGGGGAAAAGTTAAAAATATTAAAATAGGTTGAAGTTAAATTAAAATAAAATATGAGACATACACTACCAGTCAAAAGATTTTGCACACACTAAGATTTTCGGCATTTTCAATGTTACCTAAATTTAACCAATAATAATAATAATAATAATAATAATAATAATAATAATAATTATAATTATAATTATAATAATAATTCTAGACACTCAGTATTATTTTATAACAAATAATACATTCATATTCACCATTTGAGTACTAAAAAGCATTGGTCATATATCTTTGATTCAAGAAGTAGCCTCCTCTAGCAGTTATAAGAGCAGAGCAAATTAAGGCATTCTTTCTACAAGGGACATTAAATACTGCTCAGTACGTTCATTCCAACACTCCTGGAGCATTGTCCACAGGTGTGATTTACTAGTTGGCTGCTTTGCCTGACCTTTCTGTCCAGCTCATCCCAAGCTAGCTCTGTCGGGTTTGGGTCAATTGACTGTGGTAGCCAGACCATGAGATTCAGCTTGTCTTCTTTTTCTTTCCTATTTAAATAGTTCTGACCCAATCTGGAGGTGTGTTTCGGATCATCGTCCAGTATTGTACATTCACCAGCCACTTTAATAGAATCACCTGTACACCTGTTAATTCACGCAATTATCCAATCAGATAATATGGACAGCTGAATATTGAAAAAAAAATCCCAAATGTCAACTGCCCAGTTTTGATGAGCCTATACCCATTGTAGCTTCATATCCCTGTTCTTGGATCACAGCAGTGCAACCTCATGCGGTCATCTGCTGGTGTAGCCCATCGTCTTTTGCACTCTGACATGATTGTCTGCTCACCTCAGTTGTAAAGAGTGATTATTTAGTCATCATAGCCTTCCCAACAGCTCAAGCCAGTCCAGCCATTCTGCTTTGAGAAAGAAACAACAACATCCTGTATGTTTCTTGTTTCTCCACACGATACTGTGTAAACTCTAGAGACTAATTTTCATGAAAATCCCATGAGACCAGTATCCATTCATCCATTATCTTTAACTTTTACCCATCGGGGTTGCAGGGGAAACTGGAACCAATCCCAGCTGACTTTGGGTGAGAGGTGGGATACACCCTGGACAGGACACCAGCCTAACACAGAGGTGGTCAGAGATTCATACCCACATTTACACCTGAGATAATCAAACCAGCCCATCTGGTGCCAACCACAGTCAAAGTCACAGAAATGCCATTTTTCCCCATTCTGATGTTTAATATGAACTGAAGTTCTTGACCTGTGGATCCATGAATTTTTATGCATTACTCTGCTTCCACATGATTGACTAAAATTTGCTTTAATGAGCAGACATACAACATGGATGAACACAGTCGCATGAACGAATCCCTTCTTATTCATACAGTTATCCTGTCAGCCAATCATACAGCAGCAGCATAATGCAAAAAGTCATGAGGCTACAGTGGGCACAAGCCCACTATCACCTGTTCTGATGAATTTCGATTTCTGCTGTGAAATGCAACTGGCAGGGTCAGAATTCGGTGCCCACCTGCTGACCCAACCTGTTGTATCGGCATTTCATGCTGGTGGTGTTGGTGTAATGGAGTAGGGAATGGTCTTTTGATTCATATTAGACCACATATTGCCAGCGTGGAGCACCATTTAAATGCCACAATCTACCTGATTATTGTTGCTGACCATGTTCATCTCTTTATTATCATAATTTTCCCATTGTATAAGGAATATTCCCAGCTAGATTATGCAGCATGCACAAGTGGTTCCATGAACATGACAGTAAGTTTAGCGTACAGTGGCCAGATAAAAATTCAATAAAACACCTTTGGTATTTGGTAGAATGAGAGTTTCGCAGTAAAAAAAATATGCAGCGGACGAATCTGCAACAAGCGATGCAATTATGACAAAATGGGCCAGAATCTCAAAGGAATGTTTCCAACACTTTGTGGAATCCATGTCTGGAAGACCTGTTCCAAGAATAAAAGTAGGTGTCCTACCCAGTGTTAGTATGATGTATGATGCAAATAAAATGACCAGTGAATGGAGTGAGTGACCAAATAATAGACAGAGACAGAAAAGTGAGCTATGCAAAGATAAATAGAGATGAATGTACTATAGTTGATTTGCATGTGCAGTACAGACATTTGCCAGTATGTGCAAATGTAACTATACAGTATAACTATACAGTACTGTATGATGAAAATGAGTAGGGAAGTTTTTCAAAATTAATTCTGAGAAAACACATTGTGTATGAGAAGCAGACCCCATGAGTCTGTAAATCACAGATGTTTCCCATCCTTGGTCCAGGAGTAACCCTACCACCCCCCACCCCACCCTTGTGCTGCACATTTTATTAATTTCTCTTTTCCAACACACCACTTCAAGTCAAGAAAGCCTGTAAAATAACTGATTATGCAGGACAAGGGGTTCTCCAGGACCAGGGCTTGAAACCTGTGGTGCAGCATGGAAGCTGTTTTCTAAAAAGACACAAAGCAGATCAG
>JAOVYU010000042.1:14887588-14898592 GCA_025674565.1 Synodontis membranacea
TGGGAATATGAATTGTTTTTGTACTGAATCAATAAGGCAGAATTCATAAAATGTAATTTATAACACTATTTGTATGCGAAAAAATAGGATGCCTAAGACTTTTGCACAATACTGTACTTAAGAACAAGATGCATTTTCTGGCTGCATCCACTGCATCCACTCACAGCATTATGGTGTTAACATCACAAGCTATAGATCGTATAGATAAAAATGTCTAGCGTGTAATTGTGGTGTTGGCAATGTTAGATTATGGATTTAGCTGGATTTAGCTTATCATGTGTGTAAGCAGGCTAATAAGTGGCCTAGAAATGAACTAAAAAAAAAAAATGAACAATTTTCATCCTTTTGAAATTAGAAAGTGAATTATTCTATGCAGTAAAGATTCTGCTGAGAGCAGCACAGGCACCACGTCTGCAAACATTAATGCTAGGTGCGGAATTAAAGTCAAATAGGTGGAAATACTATTTCATTATTTCATTATTGCTGCATCCAGCATTTGGATTGCTTAGTGTAGCAGGTTGGTTTTGCAGTTTCATATTGTCTACTGTCTTGGTGCTGCTAAAGAGGGAGTCTGTTTTCTTTGCTGATTTTGCTGAAGATTTCTCTGGTCTATATTCAATATAGTATATGAACATTCAGGCTAGCATATCGTAGTGTGCTGTTGCATTGTAGAGTATTGTTTTGTTTTCCCTGTTGCGTTTCTGTTTTGTACAGTAGTTGCATTTTGGATTTGCTAATATGTTTTGCAGTTACAGGCAATCGAACACGAGTCATTTTTATTTGAAATCCACAGGATTAAATGGAAAAATAATGGAATCATTGAGACTTCTTGACAAAGACATTACTTAAACATGGACATTTATTCATATATTTCCAGTGATGATGAAAACTAAAAGGAAATTATTCTCTCACAGAGGAACAGATTTAAAACATGGGATTTATCCCACATTGAATTTTGAAAATACAAAAGTATACATTCTTTCTCAGACTCACTGGACCACTGCATTCACTGTATGTACAACATTGGCTTTTTGCGGCCATCTGAATTGACAGAGCTGCCATAAAGAACGCGGCTAGAACATTTCATTTGGGTCCAGACACTAAGCACGATCCATCACAACGATGTAGTGATCAGTAGGAGAGAAGAGCACATGCAACGAGCGGGTAGCTGTGTGTACAGCTTTAATACAATTCCCACATGTCCACATGACAGAGTCTAAACCCAGTGATTCTGTACTGGGCTGCAAATCCCTACTGATAACATTTCACATTTAAACAAGTTGGCAAATACAGGACAATAAACAGCATATACAGCAGTGACAAGATTGACAAAGTAACTGAATTGTAATACACCAGTTTTTAGGGTCAGTGTACACTTTCACACTCCACCAATGCCTTAGCAGAGATCAGCAGACAGGAATGCCTCATAGTTGCACTACTAGGTTGCATTTGAACTCTTTCATGGTCTTATTTAATTTGATAGCCTTTTGATCATAAACCTCTTCACATTGGCAACATAATGGGAAACACAACAGTGCATGTTTTCACATTCAAAAATACTGCATCTCACTAATAACAATTCACACAGCACTTCTTATATGCTTGTGTAGAATGCAAGAATGCACATAGGTCACATATAGACTCTGCATTTGGAATATATTCTGATATATAGCATATTTCTACAATATATGTAAATATCCAAGGACCCGCCTCAGCTTCAGTCTAAACAGATGTACTACTTTTTTTTTTTTTTTTTTTTTTTTTTTAACAAAGTTACAATTTGTAGTTAATTTAGCAGGTGACCATTTTTTCCTTTTGCCTGACAGTTCTGGCACACAAAGTCGAACAGTGCACTGATTCAATCCACCAATCGCACAGTAATCATAATACAAGTGCTTCAACATGCTCTCATGCTAATTATGATCAAGCACTATGTATACTGCTTTAAGAACAGGGGATGTTAATTCTAACTGAATCCTTAGTTATGCACAGCATGGGGGAAAGCACTTTTTTGTCTGCTGGTTGGTGCAAGCGCATATGAAGCCAAACATGCTCGCCGAATCATGTCTCACCAAAAAAAATTGATATAAAAAAAAAGTCATGCAATTTATAACAAGACAAGGAACAACAAATCTTTTTTGTGCTATGTTTCCAAATCTGAACATAATACGCGACTGTTCTCTTAGTTGTGCTAAATAGAGCACTAAAATAAATGCAACACACAAAAGCATTATTTATCAGCTCAAGCACTTGAATATGCCCTTTTAAACCTCATTTTTGACTTTTTTTAAGTCATGCAACATATACTACATATAAGCACATGAATAAAACTGAGACACCAACCACAATGAAACATTTAAAGGGAAGGATACGCTGCAGCTTTTCACAGCTGCCATCTTCCCAGAAGAACAAGAAGCACAGAAGAACAATTTTTGCTGTAATATTTGCTAATAATACTGTTCAGTACAGTGAGATCTAGTGCCTGGGGTATTTTTAAGCAAGTTATTTTCTGTCAAAAACTAATCATAAGTACAATCCTTAATGTGACCTAATTAAAAGATGAATTTTATGAATAAGTCAGTTTGAAAATCTACTACTGTGATTGTGACTCCAAGGATCATGTGCATAATCTGACTATGGCTAACATGCCATAAAGTTAGACCTGGAGTATTGTGTGAATAACAATTTGCAAATAAGCATACATATAAACACTGTGCAGCAAGTCAAATTACAGGTTTACAAAAGGTGCCATGGATTTGCAATTTACGAACGTTGTAAACCTTCACATATGACTGCTTTAGACAGAAAATTACTTATTCATTCCTTTCTATCATGAATCTCCCTGAAATTCACAATTCATCATCTTCTCTTAAATCACAGTCAAGATGAGAGTATTTTGAACACATGCGCTTGCTAGAACATGACCTCTTCACAGCTGCCATAGTCACTCTCCACCATGTCTGAGTCAGCACGGCCTCGAGAAGAGCGAGTGGTTATAGCTGAGCGTGTGGAGGAGCCACAGTCTGCGTATGAGGGCTGGGCCACACTGAGCCGCACGCTCAGTCGTTTATATCCAGCTGAGACGTTGTCCATGCTGCGTGTGTGATGTGTGGGGTAATAACTGATGGCAGTGTACTCGTTAGGGCACTGAGAGCTGGGCAGTGGCAGGCCATCAGGTCCCAGGAAGTCATCCAGGTTTTGGTGGCTGTAGCAGGGTGGCAACGGGGCACGGCGCTCACTGCGCTCCAGTGGAAATGGGAAACCCCCAAAACGAGAGTTCCGCCGAGAGTCTGTGGAGGGCATGGTGGGGTACGTGCTCTCGACAATGTCAAACTGTGGGAACTCCTGTACATTGGGTCGCCCGAAATAATCCGGATCAGCAGGATACACTGAGAACAGAGAGGATAGTAAGATGAATCAACTTGCTTTAAAGTAGTTTTACCAATTTGCCCACCCTCATAATTACCAGACACTGGGTAAACACTGCCATACTCACCTTCATAGCCTGGATCCCAGTTGTTTTTTCGGATAGATTCATTATCTGAGTTGGATGATGGGGGATGAGGAAGGTTAGGGGCTACACTGCACACTACAGGGCCCTGAGACTTGTGCCCCCGGGGGTTCACCTCTCTCTGCTCACGTGGCTTCAGAGAACGGAAGGGGCTATGGTCCAGGTCATTAACACCAATCAGTGTGTTCATCTCCCTAGGAGGTGTGTCTCCTCCATCACGCAGCATGGTTTTTGTCAGGCCCGTAGGGAAGTAACCATTTGAGTCTTGCACGCAAACCGGCTTGTGCTTGTTAGAACTGATGTAGCGTTTTCGAATGCACACAAAAGCAGCAACAAGAAGGATGAGGCCAAACACACCCGCACAGATCTCAGCAATCTCTGCATATCCAATTCCTCTTGATAGCAAAGGCAGAGAACTGCAACGGATGGAGCCGCCTTCCATTATACAGCTAAATCCACTGAGACAGGAGTTTGGAGTGCATTCCTCCCTTGGCCCCTCACATCTGTACATTAACAGGGACAAGCAATATCTCTGTAAGCCATTCGGTCGACCAATGCTATGAACAGTTAAGTGTTTTGCAAATGAAGGGGCTAGTTTTTCTTATGACTTAATTCATATGTAATCCCACAAATTCCCTCTTGTCTAAGCGAATGTCTAAGCTAACTAACTAAAACTAATTAGCAATTATAGCAGGTTTGGTTATTTCTTATTACTTTACATTTTTGAAATGAATATTTATTATAATTAAATCTTAGCATTTTATAATCTTATACTCATACTATCATTCAATTCAATTCAATTTTATTTGTATAGCGCTTTTAACAGTGGACATTGCTACAAAGCAACATTATTCTTCAACATGACTGAAATAAGTGTGTACACAAAGCGGAGAGCTCTGAGACATGCGCATCGTACCTGCTTCCAGGAATGTGTTCAGAGCAGTTACACATGTAACCTTCAGTCTTTGGCACACACAGGCTGTCACGGCCACAAGGATGAGATGCACAAGGGTTATTCAGCTCACAGTGTCTGCCCATAAACTCCGGTGGACAGCTACAGCTGGTCTCTGTTCACACAAAAAATAAATAAATAAATAAATAAAAACAGAACCACCCACACAGTTCTACAAGATGTTATTTTACTGGAGATCAAAGATGAAATCATACTGTAAATACTTGCAGATTTTTGAAAGGGAACTATGTGCAAGGTTATTATGCCGATCAGCGATGACATTAAAACCACTGTCTGGTCAAATTGCTTATCTTGTTACAATGATACCTGTCTATTGGTGGGGTTTATTTGGCCACAAGTGAATAGTCAGTTCTTGAAGTTGATGTGTTGGAAACAGGAATAATGGGCAAGTGCAAGGATATGTTTGAATTGTGCTGGCTAGGGTCAGAGCATCTCAAAAATGGCAGATCTTTTGGGGTGTTCCAAGTATGCACTGGATGTTATCTACCAAAAGTGCTCCAAGGAAGGACAACTGGTTGTGGGCACCTAACCAACAACAGGTTTATGGGCATCCAAGACTCATTTTTGTGCGTGGGTAGAAAAGGCCCGTTTGATCACAGTAGAGCCACACTGCAATTGTTCAGGAATAGTTGGAGGAACATTACAAAGAGCTCAAGGTGTTGACTTGGCCTCTAAATTCGTTCGAGTATCTGCGTGTTGTGCTGAACAAACAACTAAATGCTAAATGGAAATGAATACAATTGTAATTATGAACATTGCCATTACATTTGGATACAGACATATAGGCCATGTTTACATTTATATTTATTTATTTGGCAGACAGTTTTATACGAAGTGACATACAAGAGGCAGAACAGAAAGCTTTTCACCAATTGATGGGAAAAATAGGTAGACTGGCTACAATGACATACAAATAATGGGTTTGTTCAAGAATGAACATTAGTCATGAGCAATCAGTCAAATTGCAAATAATAAAATCTTGGCAGTTAAAAACTTAACAGTATTACACAATAACTGCATTCATGTACTGAGTTTAATCCTTACCTCCAGTAAACGTTTCCTGGCAGGTACCTCCATTCTCACAAGGGTTATTGACACAGATTTCCTCTTTGCAGCATTGGTACTTTCCGAAGAGTTGGTTTCTCTGCAAGCCCTCACCTGTCCTCACTGTTTGCCCGTTAAAGGACAGCCGCTCCAGACAGCCCTTAAAGCCTGGCGAGTTGGTATTAGGGTTGGTGTTTGCAAGCAGCAGCGTTCCATGGGCCTGAGTCAGCCTGCAAGGCTCCTGCAGGACTTTGGAAGTGGTGTGCATGTGATCCATGGTGAGGGTCATGTTAGTTCCTTTGACCTCCAGGGAGACTTCATGCCAAAGGCCGTCAGCCACCAAATGATTCCTCAGATGAAGGACATCAGGTTGCAGATTCCCACAGCTGTACCGGAACTGGAGTGTCTTCTCTTCCAGCTGCACAGAGGTTAAAATGTTTTATTGTTAAAATACTGTATTTTTATGAACACTATTCGCGTGCTGCTATTTAATTTGGAACACTGACTTCTCAGAACAAGAATAATCGTTCAATGTCGAATCGCTCCAACCTTCTATCTATGCGCTAAAAATAATGGGCATTAAACACAAGATCTATGTAAATAATATCACCCAGAGACCCTGGCCTTAGTTTTAACTAAAACATCTGTTTCAGAAAAGTGGATAATGATGCAGCAACAATCCTTCACCACTAACAGGAGTACAAGTGGTGTATTTGTCCTAGTCTATGAAAATTACAACACCTAGAAACCTTGGCCTGCTTTTCACTACAACAGCTGTTTGTTATTGGCCAATGAAGCAGCAGCCATCCTTCACCAATTACAGACATATATGTGGTACGTGCAAAATGAATGCAATACAACCTTCCTTCATAAAATGATTCATTACACTGGGCCCTGACCTTTAAGGCACTGACTACCATTAGTATAAGGGCTTAAGCTTATCTTCCAGATAATATGGCCTTGACACACATATAGAGATTTACCAAAGGCAGAATTAGTCTAGCATGATTGTACTAACTAAATGAATCAGTTTAAAATATGGGAATCCTGTACAAACATACTACTGTAGCTCTTGTTAAAGTTATAGGGTTTTGTATGGAATTGTCTTAGATGTGTCTCTATCTAAAACTATAAGGATCACTTATATATACAGCACGTACACTTAATGAGAACCACTGAGCCATAAACATCTATATAAAGTGTGAATGCAGTGAAGTGGGATCATTCAATATCACAACATTAAATGTTAATGACGGTTCATCCTGGTTCATGCAGGAAACAGAGCCAGCATAAGCAGCTAACTGTCTTTAACTGTCATGAGCTTCTAGGATGCTAAGCAATGCAACGCTCCAAGTGGCTTGATGGTTTTCAGGGCAACAGGTGCAAAAGGGCACTGGCCTATAAAACGCCCAATACTGTATTTTAAATTAATGTTGTTTATTATTTAGTAGGCAGTTAACTAATAAAAAAAACTGCGGAGTAGATGTAATAAAAATGATCAAAAGGTTCGCAGGAGTCAATAAAATACTTTTTATGTTTTGATGAAGTAGGTGTGAAGTTACTGGTTCTTCTTCACGCATCTTCAGTATGACTTGTGCACCCTGTGGCTGGGACTATTCACACTCGCATTCAGGTGTGAAGTTACTGCATTTTGGTAAAATTGGTGCCATTCAGCAGCCAAGTGAAAGCAGCGCGACTGTGCAGAAACCCATCCACTTCAGCTACACCAATCCATGAAACCAGGACAGGCATTACAATGCACGTTGTCTGTTTTTTGCCTCCTCAGCCAAAGCACTGATGAATAATGAAATTACTCAGGCTTGCATACACATACACTTTATTCCATACATCAGCTTCTTTGCATTTAATCAAAAATGCAAAACCTTGGGAATATGCATGAAACTTGTAAGGATAACTCTGATTTCAGAGCTACCCAATGTATTATTAATTGCAATCATCTGGGTGCCAGATATTTAATTGCTGTAGCAGAATCCTCACTGAGAGTACGATGCACTTTGATGTATCAGCACTAAGCCACGTGGGATTTGTCCTTCGTTTGCTTTCATTGAACTAGTCACTCTCTTTCAGTTCTGACGTGCTACGTTGGACCGAGTTGGATGAACACTTTTGCCCCAGAGGCCTCATCGAGGAGGGGCATGTTTGATCATAGTTTTAGCTCTTTGTGTGTGCTACTGAGTTTGACAGGTAAGAAGTTTGCTTTATTTTCAGAGTCTGCATTAGCACACAAAAAAAAGCACTGGGTCTCAGTAGAATTGGCCTGCAAAATAGCCTATAGCTAAAGCTTTACAAGTTGCAACCGAGAAATGTGCTGCTGTTGGCGCATGTGTGGATGAAAGCAAATAATTCTAAGTCCACTTAGATTTATAGCTCATTCAACAATCAACAAGAGAGAGAAAAAAGAATCTGATTACATCTTCCTGATGAAGTCAATGGAGATAATTAGCCAGAAATTGAGTTTTGAAAATCATCCGAGTTTTTCTTTTTTATATACAAGATCAGGGTAGGATCTGCAGAAGTCCACTTAAAAAGAGACACGTTAACCACATTCAGCTTTTTTCTTCTTCTTCTTCTTCTTGTCATTGACCGAATCATTTAAATGCATCAGTTCAGTTATTTTTTTTTTTTTTAAAGACTTCGGAAGTACATTTGTTTTAATGATATTAAATCATAGCTGTCAACGTCTATAGATGTACAGCTACAGAACTGATGTCACATTTTCTTCTCACCGTCATGGATGGGTAAATATTTTGTCATCCAGTACTGTTTGTGAATTGCTAATTCAAAATTGCAAAGATATAAAGGAGCTTTACCATTTGTATCCAGGAAAATTCATATTGCTCCGTGGCTAAAATAAACCAGCATTCTAGGATTCAAAACCGTGAAACACACTTTGGAAATGCAGAGACCTCTGCCCGCCACTTGAATTGAATATGATCCTCAAATAAGGGCCCCTATGCGTGAGGTTACATTACGTTAAGTGCATGTTATAGTTTTAACAAGTAGTGCTCTGGGTATTGTTCTGTATTGTATTCTTTTCTCTCACATATAGCTGTGGGAATCTTTTTTTTTTCATGCTACATGAAATTCCATTTCCAAACACTATCAGACTAACTAGATAAATTCTTTAGATAGAGGAAGTGGACCCACATCGAGCATCTGAAAGAATGGAAGGACAAGAAACCTTGTTTCAATTTAGCCATAACATGGATTCTGAGAAAGCTGCATCGACTGACTGATACATCAGGAGGTTAAATGTACTGATATGGAGCCCACATGGATGGCAGATTAATCTCCATCTGAATTTTCTTCTCCAGAGTCACATGACACAACCATTAACAGCCTGAGAAAGAACAAGAAATCTGAAAGCTATGCTCAGCACGCCAGTGTCTCTTACAGACCACCTGTTATTATCTACCCTTGATTGCAGTGTGTATTGATTTCCCACATCTGCAGTGTCTTTGAGTATTGTAATGACTGTTGATGGTTAACTGTAATACCTGTAATGTTCCCCAGTCAGAAGCGTTAGTCATCATCACCGTGCCTTCAGCATCAGACGTTTTGATACGAAGGGACAGGTGGAAGTGGTGTGTTTCCTCCTCAGTCTCATAAAGGTACTTTAGATAACCATGCCCATCAAATCTCATGGCTGAGTCTGAAATACAGCGAGTGCAAAATGTTAGTGCAATCCAAAACGCTATCAGTTGGCTGAGAGCCTTGCAAATAGACCAGTCTCTAATGATAAACTAGGGGGAAAATAACAAACTGCGTCTCTTGATTATGCTATGATGTCATTGCAAAAATCAATCTTTGGCTATAATGTTGACTAAATTGATATATGACTATTATATGTCACTAGCACAATATGTTTAATGTTTACTGACTTTACCACAAAAATAATACTTTTTTGTTTCATGCTTAAGCAGGAACTTATAGTACCTTGCATTGGAGACAATACTTCCCTGGGTTATATTAGGTGTTTGTTTGAATTCTTTACATTTTCATAATGTCAATATTAGGCAAAATTATATTTTTACTGTCTCTGTTGATATACCATATTGCAAGAAATAACTTTTCCTCAGCAAACACTGTCATATCTTTTGAAATTAAATTGCTGACTCTGAATGAATATTGCCCATGATTATTCTAGTTACTTTGTTAATGTAATTACTGTTGTTTCAGGTTTTTCTGCCTACCATTACAGCTGCACACGCTCTCCCAGCTGTGACGTGGAGTGAAGAGACTGGCCCGGGCAGTGCTGTAATGCCTCACCCTCTCCTTGTTCATCAGTACGGTAGATCTGCATCCTGGTTGAGGGCAGTCATCCCCTACACAGCCATTGCCCTCTACTCTGAGTATGCTCAGTCCCAGAGAGGCATTAATGCGTTCCAGTGAAGCTTTTAGGTGCTGGGTATCCACAGGCCAAGCCGAGTTGTTCTGAGTCTTGTACACCAGCAGGACCTGTACCTCCGGGCTGTGAGACAGCTGTTCCTGCTGCTGCTGCAGGCTGGCAATGTGCAGCTCCAGATTGGGTATGTTCAGCCTGCGCTGGAGCATCCTCCAGTACTCGGACACAAACTCCTCAGCACTTAGCCCGGCCAAATGCAGGGTGAAGCCCTGATCAAGGTCCTGCTGAGATGCAGCCCATATATGTATTCGCACTCCAGAACGGACAGTGAATTTGCCATCTGTCACACTCACGTTGAGCAAGTAAACGCCTGGCCAAAGAGCCTTCTCCGCTACAATCTTTCCGTCCACAGAGTCCATAGAAAAGAGACCACTGTGTGTAGTTTCTAGCCTGTAACTCAGAACATCTTGGGGGTCCTGGTCAGAGGCATGTAGCTTACCAATTACCTGTCTGGAGAAAGTTTGCTCAGTTGTAGTAATGAATACATCCAGTGGGGCCACTGCAGGAGGGAACTTGCTCTCTTCTGTAACGTTGATTTTAATAACACATATGGACGAGAGAGGTGGGTTGCCACTGTCAGTGACCTACAAAGATATCGATATTATTAGCTATTATAAGACACACCATTAGTAGCTTTGCAAAAGGTAGTTTCTTTTTTTTTTTTCACTAAACCTAAGTTGTGATTTTTTTTTTAATTGGCATACATCGAAATCAATTTGAATTCAACATCTAAATACCTGAATTTTGAGCACATGCTGAGATTTTTCTCTCCTCCTTAGTGAGGAGGACAGAGACAGGAGACCGCCCTGGTCTATATGGAAGTGTCTGCCTTCATTTCCAGAGACAATGTGGAAAGTAAATGGAGGTCCGTTCTTAGGCGTGTCCCTGTCGCTCACCAACAGTTGCAGAATGCTACTGCCCACAGCCTCCTCTTCCTGCCATACAATTAAACACAATTAAAAAAATAATTATGTTGTTACCACTCAATGCAGTACTCTTCTCATTATCTACTATTATCATGCAAAACAGGAGCATATCATTATATATATA
>JAOVYU010000042.1:14921762-14935367 GCA_025674565.1 Synodontis membranacea
ATATATGCCTAAAATATTTAGGAATGCATGCAAATTTGTTGCCTATAATAGGACCTGCAATTAATATTTGTTTCATTTGCACCATTTACACAAATATACAATATGTTGCTTTGAGTCAGTTGCAAGATGATGCTCTAATCCCAATCCACCCCAGATTTGTTTTGTCTTTGGCAATTCCACTTATTATTCTTATCCTAAATGAGAAGATTTTGCTACACTAAGCCGTTAAGGCGGTTAGCTTCGTCACACTGATCTCTGTGGATATGAGTCATCTACTTTAGGCCCTGTTCTAACATGGAGCTATTGCTGTATCCAGGCCCAAGAGAGCAGTTAAAAGTTTTTTTGTAATTTGTGCCAATCTGGCTTAAGACATCACATCTTTACATTAGACATTTATAATTCTTGATCCTTTGGCCTTGCCTGCAGTGTTTACCAACTGTCTGACTTTTTCTCCAATCATTTCAACTTCACAACTTGACAATGAGTGTACTGACTGCTATACAATGCTTCAAAGTACAGTAATGAAGATTGCTCTAAAATTCTCAGTCCACAGAAAAACTGTCTTAACCAGCCAAGCTGTCTGTTATTTGGAGCTTCCCCTCCATGTGCAACATGTGCAGTAGACTTTTGTAATGTTCTCTTTGCAGGATGGAGTGAGTTGTGCGTGGTCTTGTTTAGCCTGAGGTAGAGCTTATGAAGCAACAAAGAAATGAGAAGCTGTGAACGGACAAGTACAAGCTTGTGATGTTGGTTAATGTTGTTCTAATTTTCTAGGCACACTTCAAAGGCCCTGACTAAGTTCTGTTATAATCAGAGGCCAGTGATAATGTGTTTTAGAAGCTTTTTTCATACTCTGTGGTCTTTCATTAAAGTTTTCAATAGAATAAGGGTTTTACATGTTGTAATTATTATTATTATTATTATTATTATTATTATTATTATTATTATTGTATCATTGTATTATCATTATTATTTATTATTATTAAGTCTGTGTTCTTCTTTCAGTACACCTTGGATACACGTAGCTTCTGCCTGAACTTGTTTGAACTGTCAAATGCTGCAGGATATTTTCCTATTCAAATAGTTTTTAGCACATCCGATAAAATATATTGTCTCAAAAGAGAAACCCCAACTTCTGCAGAACTCATCACTGCAATTACGTTACAGTAAATGTTGCTAAATGGATCATGAGTGAAAAAAAACCTTTTTTGTGATCCAGTACCTGTCTTTGAATTGATGTCAAAATATGTCCGCTGAGAATCTGGGATTTGGAATGTTATCTTCCCTTCTGATGACTTGTCCATATCCGTGGCGGCCACTTTCAGCACAGACTTATCTTTGGGCTGATTTTCTTGAATTGATGCGAAGTAGATAGGCCGGGAAAATTCAGGAGGATTGTCATTGATATCCAGAACTTCAATGTAGACTTCAGTCCAGGTCACGAGGGGAACAGTGCCCAGATCAGTGGCATACACAGTCAGCCAGTAGTGCGTTATAGATTCCCTGTCCACTGTGTCTGCCAACTGAATCAGTCCTACAACAGAGATGTGGTACAATTTTCAGTTAATAGTCAACTTTCATTTCCCAAACACAGCAAAGTTTTCAGGACAGACGACTTTTCGTTTCGCAATTTTTCAGTAACACAACCAGCAAGAACTAACTTGTCTTGTGGACTATACGTGTTTATAATATCAGATGTGTTGGTTATTAATCGCAATTTTTCAGTAACACAAACAGCAAGAACTAACTTGTCTTGTGGACTATACGTGGTTATAATATAAGATGTGTTGTTTATTAATAAATTACAAAATCGCAATTGTATAACAAAATTGCTGTGATATAAGAGGAATAAAGTGAAATAGATCAGCTGACTGGAGTAGATCATTATGAATATACTGTAGCATTATGCAGTAATCTACTGTACCTGTTTCTTCATCAATGATAAAGACTCCAAGTCCTGTCCCGTCATGAATGTGGTATCTAACGACTCCATCTTTGCCCAGATCTTTATCCACTGCTGTCACAGACAGGACTGTAGTGCCTATTTTGGCATTTTCCCTAACTGTAGCATTGTGTACAAAAGAGCTGAAAACTGGCTTATTCAAGTTTTCATTGACATCCAGCACTTCAACTTCTATAAAACATGAGGATGACAAGGACCTGGGTTTTCCATGGTCCACAGCACGAACTGTTAGATTATAAAGCTGTTTTCTCTCAAAGTCCAGTTCTTTCTCAAGAGTGAGTAAGCCTGTGGATGTGTCCAAGAAAAAGGTGCCTCCTTCACCGTTCTTCAGATTGTAGCTTACAATGCCTCCACTGCCCAAATCTAAGTCATAGCTTTCAACCCATAACAGCACTGTGCCTGCAGGGGCATCTTCTGGAACTTTAACCCTGTAGACCTTAGGTACAAACACAGGAGGATTATCATTAATCTCTTCGAGGACAACCACTAAATCCACTATCGAGCTAAGTTGACGGTCCTCTTTCGCTTCATCCCTGGCTTCAATCTTTAAGTCATATCTAGGGGAGGTCTCTCTGTCCAAATTCCCTTTCACGGTCACGTCCCCAGAGATTTCATCAACTTTGAACAAGTTAGTAAATGTTAGCAAGGAATATTTGATCACTCCATTGTCATCTTGGTCAGAATCCACTGCACGCACCGTAAAGATGCTTTTGTCAATCTCTGTGTTTTCCGGGATGCTCAGAACATATCTTGGTTGAGGAAATAATGGTGCATTGTCATTTACATCCAGGACATTGACAGCAAGCAATTTCCATGCGGATATTTGTGGAGTACCTAAATCATAAACAGTTATGTTCAGAATATAGAATTGCTTTGTTTCTCTGTCTAATGAACAGATGATTTTCAGTTCTCCTATGTTCATATCAATTTTGAAACATCCATCTTCATTCCCACTTGAAATGGAATAGACAAGCCTGCCATTAAAGCCACTGTCATTATCAGTGGCCTTCAATTGTAATATAGCCACATTAAGACCAAAGTCTTCCTTGACATCAATGGAGCCTGGAATGGCAAGATCAAATTTTGGAGAGTGATGATTAATTATATGCACATCAGAGAAGCTCTCTTCCTCTTGGGCAGAGAGGACAGGCTTGATTGTTTCAATGAGCTTCTCAGTCAGCTGCCTGGAGACACCGGTTTCCTGACAGTGTCTCATAATTTCCTTTCCTTTGCCTGTTATATGTACAGTGACAGTAGTGGACTCAGTGCTATATTTTCCATCAGATGCTGTTATTTGTAGGGTGAATGAAGGATGTTTTTTCACTAGAATCTCACTGGGGATAGGATGAGCTAGGTTAATGTTGCCAGTAACAGCGTCAATTGCAAACAGTTTATCCTCGTTTCCTGCCTGGATTCTGTAATGTATTTGCTCTAGCTCATCATAATCAACTGCAAAAATATCAACAATGCTCACTCCGACTTTTAAATCTTGCGGAATGGAGACATTGCATGACACTCTTTCAAAAAGTGGAACATTGTCGTTGATGTTCATCATGGTGATGGTCACAGCACACTCACTGACACGGCTAAAGGGACTTCCACTGTCAGAGGCCCAGATCCTAAGATGGTACCACCTTTTCATTAGCTCATAGTCAAGCTCCTCAGAGGTAGAAATGACTCCTGTTAATGGATCTATGACAAAAGGTAGTGGAGCTGTGTTTGCAATTGCATAGGTGACAAAACCATTGTTGTCCCTGTCCACATCAATAGCAGAGACCCTTATGATGCTCGTTCCTATCGGTACATTTTCTTGCACAGTGGCCTGGTATGAAGACGAGGTGAATGTTGGAGCATTGTCATTCTCATCAGTTACATCAACTATTACGTGAGCTTCAGTTTCACCAGGACTGAATGTGACATCAAACTCATAGTGAGATTTCATTTCAAAGTCGAGATGTTCAGAAGTAACAATGATGCCAGTTTGGGGATTCATTTTGAATTTGTGGCTATCCGGGTTCTTTTTGATACGGTAGGTGGCATTTGCTAAATGTGGATGGACAGACACTTTGAGTACATGGGTTTTTGGTGGGGAAAATTCACTGAGGTATACTTGATATACTCTCTGTTCAAATGTCACTAAGGTAAACTGGGGGGACGGAATATGAATCTCCTTGATTGGTGTTAGCAAAGGGGGATTACTTCTGTCTTTTGCCTGAAGGGACAAATTTAATCCAAGTGTGTTTTCTGCCCAGTTAATCTGTTTTACTGAGACCAACTGAAAGTCATTACCCTGGAAGGCCGATGGAATAATCTCAAAATCCTTCTCTGGATCTCCTGCAACTATACTCAGGGAGGCAGCTCGTCCCTTCACATGGGGCTGAAGCTTGACGTTCACACTTATTCTTTCAGCGTCTATTTGAGGAGCCTCTAAAGTGAGAGGTGAGATAAGAGTAAAGTTGTCAGTGAGCTTTTCAACTTTTACAACCACCGTCGCAACATTTCCAAACTTCTGGACCCCAGAGATTTTCTTCATCCTGTCCTCGGCCAAAATTGTGAGATCATACCTGTCTCTCAGAGTGGCATTAAGCCTTTTAACGAGTATGACAGTTCCCGTGAAAGGATCCACAGCAAATGGATGTGATCTCGTGGTGAAGGAGTAATAAAACTCAGCATTGCTGCCAATATCAGCGTCTGTGGCGCTTACTCTCACCACACTCGACTTCACCGGAGTGTCTTCTCTGATGACCACACTGTACGAAGCAGGGTAGAAAAGGGGCTTCAGGTCATTTCTATCAAGCACCTGAATCAGAACTTTCGTTTTGGACTGAGACTTATTGGTGCTCTCCGTAGCTGCAACAGTCAGAGTGTAGGCATCTCGTACTTCCCGATTGAGCAGTACAGGAGAGAGAGAGTTTCCACTGCCAGTTGCTATCCTCAGAAAGCTGAAATCCCCTACAGTTAACTCCTCTGCTTTGAAAAGCCCATCTTCATCTCCAGCGATAATTCTGTACGTGATGTTCCATGAAGGATCAGAAACTACAATGCCCATACGTACTTGGCTCTCCACATATGTCCGGGGTGCAGAGTTCTCATTAATGGTGGCATTATATAAGTGATGGGTAAACCTCAGAGGAGAGCTGTCCTTCTCGGGGCTTCCCTGACATCTGGATATGTGCAATAGAACTGCGAGAAGGCTAAGCAGTTTAGCCCGGTCTTTCAAGGCCATTCTCAGTGGCTCGTCATGGACCCTCAGACCTGAAAAGACACCAAAAGTGAATATGTGTATATATATATATACATTATAGAGGAAGGTCCTTGCAAGGATAGTAAGACAGTAAGACTGTGGTTAGGGTCACAAATGCTTGCATACATGAGAATTACATTTGTATTAGGTATAAGTGCACTCATACCATAATTATTAAATGCATAATAAATATTTAATACTCAGATCGCAGCACACATATATACTCACACACGCACACACACGCACGCACGCACAGAAACACATGCACGCACGCACACACACACACGCACGAACCAAGTGAAAGCCCACAGGCAGGTATTCACACTCCTGTCCTGACATGCCTTTACAAAAGCAACATTTTATTGTGTGAGCTTATGAAGTACCGTGTGCTCAACAGGTCTGCTCTCTTTAGCACAGATCATTTTACTATGTCCTAAAAAAAAATATAGACATATTGTTTCCTGGGCTTTCCCCCTGTACCCAGTTCGCCACCCCTAACCTCTCTCCAAAAATCTGTACTTACTTTCTTCTATCAGTTTTCTTTTTCTCTCTCTAGAAGACGTGGTGAACAATAGGTTTCACACGAGTTATATCGTGCCATCATTAACGCATTACTTCTGGAGATCTGCTTCGAAATACGTTCGAATCCGAGAAGGTTCTTGATAACACTTGAGTGTTTCCTTGTTAATTTTGCCTGTATAATTGGAATATAAACTGTGGGCTGTTTTTACGAAACTGTGAACCCTCCACGGGGCAAATTCAGGTTAGGAAAGTGGAAGAGCGAGTGAGTAAGCAAGTGAACATATCTGTTAGTAACAGGATGTGTCATGTGTTCTTGCTCCCAGTCACAGTCTACACTATCAGCTACCTGTAGCCACATGCTCAGACCAGCTTTTAAATCATAGATCAAGTTTCACCATGAATGCAGACATGAATTAAAAAAAAAAAGTTTCACGGTGCTAATCTTGGCTCTGATCCTACATATTGGTATCATGTTAAACATTTGTATGTGAGAGAAAAAGGCTGACCCTTTATGTCTACTCATATGCTACAGAACTTACATCATGGGTTTTAATTAGTGAAGGCCAATCTATATACATTAGCAGGGTTTTTATATCCTTATTCTGTATACCTAAGTAGTTATTTATTGCTTTAGCTGTGTATTCATATTATTCACTAAGAAAAATCTCAAATTTTTAGCAGGCTCTTTTTTTTCATAAAATTGCACTGTATAGAAAAATAATTTATAAGTGAAGATTTAAGACGTTTGTTACTAGCACTAGTGGTAGTATCAAACTCCAGGATGGTACTTACAAAATGGTGTAAAATGATAGTTCTCACACACACACAAGCACACACACACATGTATGTGTCTTCATGTTATAAACTAAAGATTATTTTTCTTATAATTTTTTTCCCCTCCACTTACACTGTACACTGTGTAAGTGCAGAACTTGTGAAGAGGAAGTGAAGAGGAAAAGTGAAAATGACATTTTGTACCAGTTTCTTTCAAACTCTGGCAAGATAGTTTCAAATCGAATCCATTAGCATATAGATATTTTCAATAAAGCTGTGCCTTCAGATTGTACATTATACTTTCATGATTGAGGTTTGGAGTGTGTGTGTGTGTGTGTGTGTGTATGTATGTATGGATAATACATTTTATAGGTCTGTCACAGGCTATATCACGCTAGTTCTTCAGCGGAACCACGAGGCCATGTGGTTACAGCCGAGACCTAGTACTGGGTTGTTCATCCTGATCATCATGATACACCTTGCTAGAAGTGGTATTTTCAACCTGACTGACTGTGATAGTGAATTATAAAAAGCAACTAGCAACAACAACAACAAAAAAAATCGCAAGATTGCTTTTACATAGCATAATGAGTGTAGAGAAATTGAATTCATTAATAACTTCATTGTGTTGTTCCCACTGAACGCATCTAAAACAGGCTTAGTACCTGTCTCCACGCAATCTGCTACAATGACCAGGAGCAGACCGCAGAAAAGACGCAGAGGACAAACAGAACTCTGGACATTGAGGATAAACAGTTTGATTTAAAAAAAAAAAAAAAAAAGAAAAAAAAGAAAAAGAAAGAAAGAAAGAAAGAAAGAAAGAAAAGAAAGAAAGAAAAAGATTTTACTTACCAAATACACCATTGTCATGTGTGTCATATCATGTTTAACTTTCAATACAAAAGGACAAACATGATTTTCTGATTCAATTTCTAATGAATGACGTGTTAAGGAAATGTACGAATGTTAACTTCAACCTTACTCTAGCCCTAACCATGTTAGACTCAAACACAACTCAAGATATGTGCATTATTATTCATTCTCAATTATCTGGTTAACTCGGGCACTGTTCTTATCTTTTCTGAGGTCCATATTAGCTTAAGTAAACCACGTACTGGAAGGGGGTAAGGTGGAGCATTTAAATAATTTGCAGCGCTGCTATCTGCAATGTCTATCTCAGGTCAGCTCAACCCTGCATATACAGTAGATCAGTTTGCAGTGATTGCAGAGCCATGACTAGGGTGGTAAATTCTTTCAAATCCAGAGTAAATTCTTTCTGCATATATTATGAAACTGACATACAAATTCAAAAAAAATCACAATTGCTGCAAATTTACATAACGACTACATATAATTTATATTTTCTACTTTCAGATTGCTTTAGATTCTAAACTTTTTTTAAAAAAAAATAAATAAATAAATAAAATTGAGAAAAATTTATTTACTGAAATTCTTTTCACAAAACCATAGACCAAATAATTATCCAATCATTGTCTTTTGCATAACCATAGACAAGAATCAAAATCAGTTTAAATCAAGCACATATAAAGGCACTGAAAATCGCTAGCCACACACACACACACCTACTGTGACAGTAGACATACCCGAAGTCCTGAGTGGAAACTCCTCATGGAACCTTTCCTGCAACCCCCTAAAGATTTGGTAATTTCAGATTCCAGTGTGGCGTTGTAAGTTGTTTTCTTTTGTCCATAACATAGTTTAAAATAAAGTAGAAAGAATCCCAACAAATCCAACAGTTGGGTTCCTCATGCCGGCTTTACACAAGTGAAAAGTGATACAGAGCACTGTGCTAGTGAGACACCTTCTTCCCTCAGGACGTTCATCCCTCCTCAATCTGTCCCTCCCTCTACCCCACACCCTCCTCCAACAATCAAGCAGACGCCCAGGCACATGTCTGTCTGTCTCACTCTTTCTATCTCTCTCTCTGTACCTTCCTTTTGCATTTGGGCTTTGGGCCATGGGTGGATGCATATGGCGCAAAACCTTTTTTAGAACAGTACCATGCAGGTAGTAAGGATTAAGCTCTTGGTCTGCTTTTTTTTTTTTTTTTTTTTTTTCTTTAATGCCCATGGTTAAAAAGTTTACTCCTTGCTCCAGAAGATTACAATCAGAGAGCTTGAATTTCCTTAAAGGCAAGAGACTGCTTTGTGAAATCCAATAGAAGCTTCAGGACTTTCAACAAATGGTTGAAACTTAGTCTAATAAAATATTTCACAAATAAAGCTGTCCCAAATAGAAAGTGATTTTTTAAAAATTGGGTCCTTTGTAACCACTTACACCCTAAAGCTAAATATCTTCATGGAATTGTTATGTAAACAAACCCTACTACTCTTGGTTAGATTAGTTTGCCGAGTGAGGTCTTTGAGACTTGGGCAGGTTCTAAAGAGATAACTCGAACCGTCAGGTTTTTCATACCTCAAGTGACAATGGTCCAGGTGTTGATAGGATCTGTTTTACCTTTAGCATCTTCATCCCCAGCCGTTTTAATCTGGAAAGTCGAGTCAACCCCAGACTTTAGGGGTGGTCTCAGTTTTTAGCTCCACTTGCCTTTCCAAGTTGAATTGATATAATCAGACCAGGTACAATTCCAAATTCAGTGGGAATATAACCACATATGAATGCCTTATTTGGAATCAACAAATAACAGATGAACAGTGTTGTATAACCATGTAAATGGGAGACACACTTATATACTCTTTGTTTTTCTCTTTTTCTAGCATGCTTTCTTGAAAGGTTCACAGGTCATTTAGCTGAGAGCTGCGGTAAGCACCAGGACTACTCTCCCCCGGACATAAGAAGTTATGTAAACAAGAGGTTTTTACTATCAAGCTTGGAGTCAGATGTGAAGATTGTGGCATATACAAAACCCACATTCATTAACATACATTCATTCATCCTTAGTAGTTGCCTGGTCAGGGTCATGGTGATTTAAATTAGACTTCTTGTTTGTTTACATTTTGAGAAATAGAGATAACTATCTTCATTAGACAATATTACAACCAAACAAACAAACAAAAAATACTTGCATGAGCACAGTGCTGACAGTACATGTATTACTAAGTCTGGGTTTCTCGCCCAGTGTTTTCGCTTGTTTGTACAATAACCCCTCTGGCTAAGGCCATGCCTTCTTGGGGTCTAAATTTTAATCCAGATACAAAAATAGATATTTGATGCACAAAACAGACACAGATAGTGTCATTGCATTACACTCCAGCCTTGGAGGGGAAGTGGAAGTGGATGAGCACATGGACCCAGCAAGCAAGCAAGCATGGCCCACAAATAAGACTCAGCAGAAGGTGGGCATCGGGCCACTGGCAGCAGGTGGACCTAACAAAAGTGCACTTTGAAGACAGAGTGAAAAATGTGCATCCCTTAGGGCATCATAGGACAATTTAGGAGAGAGGAACTTGCATCTAAGTTTATGCAATGCCTTTGAAAGAAGAAAATATTTGGAGTGGATCAGAGCCTGCTTTCATGCCAGCATTTGAAGCACATACCAGTACAACAGTATCCTTGCTTGTGCTCTGCTGCCTCTTGGTGATTTAAATCTCCTAAAGCATTGGCTTGTTTGTTTTAAACCTCAGCTGTTGATTAATGGGTTAGCTATGAATCACTAAACCCACTGTTTAGACAAGAAGTCATTTTTAATACACCCTCTAAATGAGAGACTTATTGTTAGTTATCAAAAGAAGTCATTCTCTGGATTTAAATGTCTGAATGACTCTCACTCTCAGTCTCCGTCAGGTGTCCTGACATGTCCTCCCACAAATAATGCTCTTTATTTCTAAGAAGTTGCATGAGCTATGTCTTGAATCAGATTTGTCACATCAGAAGGTTAATACTATTAATTTATTATCAGTTGAATATAATACTGTATTTGTTCTTCTTGTTTATGAAGGTCGTTCTCCTAGCTTATGATTAATCATCCTACAAAGAAATACCACAGCGGCATCAAAAATAACAACCACTTGGTTTGGAACATTGGGTTCTCAAACTTTTTCGCACTAAAGATCCCTTTGAAGTGTAAAATAAATTCAATCGACTGACTCAGTACCAATTTGTTTAATGAATACACCCCAGCATTAATTATTCAAAATAAGGCTCTTTATTTAAATATAGAATATTATCCTGGATATACACTGATGTCATTGAGCTTTTATTCCCAGCCCTTTCAATCACAGAACACATTCAAACCTATATTATTTATAGACATACTTGTGTTTGACGTATTGATGTATGGATCCATTCAATTCAAGTAACCAGTCAAAGCAGGCCTAATAACTATAAGAATGTTGTGATAAATATAATAGCTTTTAACATGGTGGGTTGCAATTTCCACCACTGTAACAAAAAAAAATAAAACTACAACTCACAGACCCCCCTATTTAGAGAAATATTGCTTTAGAAGGCCAAAGGATGAAAACGCCATGATCAGTATATGCAGATGAAAAAAAAAAATACATAATATAATAGTCTCTCTCTCTTTTAGTTTAGTCAGTTTAAGTTAGATGTGTACTAGGATTTTCTTGTGTCTGTCTGAATAATGAGGTAATTGATGGTCACAGCTGTCTCCACTAAATAAACAGTGTCCAGCAATTGCTGACCACATGGCCGCTCTAGGCAAGTCACTGCCCTCCTGACAGTTGGACAATTACCATGATCATTGTGTTGGAAGTCTCAATCTCAACTACCATGCAGTGCTCCTTTAGCCGCCTCTATTCCCTCTCCAAGATAATAATCCAACTGTAGTCATCATTTAATGTGTCTAGCACTGAGCGGCATGGCAGCAAAATCGTATTCGTTTAAGAGACAAAACACGTGAAAAGAAAGAGAAAGTCAAAGAAAGGGGGCCTGACAATAGCTATTCAGAGAATAGATTGCACGCTAATTTCTTTTCTCTAAGGGCGAAAGGAATGGCAGCATAAGACCTGCCAAGACATTTTTGATGTTTGTTATTTCACTAAACAGACAGAAATCACACCTTCATACCGTCATACCTTCCAGCACCAGTTGAACTGTGGATTTTGTGGATTGGAATTGTGATTTCACCCATGACAGTCTTACATATCGTCACCTTGCTAAAATAATCGCCTAAGTCATTTTTTGGCAAAATTGCCTTTTTTGCCTAAATCATCTCCTCATGATGCTGGCCACCTATGGTAAGTAATATGATTCTACCACTTTAGGACAATGGCCTAAATGTCATATGTTAAATTTTTTTTTTTGATATGTTCAAGTTTTTTGTGTTTCCTGAAAAACTTGAAAAAATGAGTTAGGCGATTATTTTAGCAAGATGTCGATATTTTTAAAGTGGCATACATAATTTCCCAAAATACAGCTAGTACATTAGGAACAAGTTAGCAGCTTGAAAAGATTCTTTGAAAAGGATTAAATGAATCTTCGAATTGCATGATTTAGGAGGTTGAGAGGAGAAAGTCAGGATCTGACAAAAGAGACATATCACTAGAACATATATTCACACTATCAAGTGAAGAAGCAACAGGCAACTACATACGCTTATGACACAGAGTGAGGACAGCTAGTGACATAGCGGCAGTACGACAAGCCAATGGCGCTGGCAGACGTAATCCTGTATGCACCATGTGTACATTTTTACGATGATTTTATTCATTTTTGAACATTAATCTTGAAAATATAATTGTGAAAACAGAAGATTATGTCTTTGGATTTTTATTTTATTGAATAATGTGCTTGAAAATGAAATGCATTATTTTTGCTGCCTCCACTCTGTCCGCTCACGATGTTGATCCAAATACATTCGAAAGCTGACGATTGGTGCTGATGTTACTGTCTGTAGGTCATTACATGACTGGTGTGCCATCATGATGTTGGTACTATTGGAGTTAGCCAAATTTAGCTTATCTTCTGTGTTAGCAAGCAAATAAGTGGTCCAAAAATGTGCAAAAGTAAAAAAGAGGAACATTTTGGGGTTTTTAATTGGAAAGCTAAGAAATAATTTTTTACTCTAAGTAGTCTGCTAAGATTAGTGTTAGACGCAGAATGAAATTCAAATAGATAGGAAAACGAATTGATTTTATTTTATTTTACTGCCTTTTTGATTGTTTATTGTAGCAGGTTGGTTCTGCAGTTGCTTGCTGTTGTTATTATCTTTATGCCTAACTGTTCTTATGATGATGATGATCCTAGATTATTGTAATACATGTTAATTTGATTTTACTGCATGTTTCTCTGGGTTATATATAATATATAACAATAACAACAACAATAATAATAATAATAATAATAATAATATATTGTAGCCTATTATTTAGCTGTCGTTTTTCAGGCCTATTTGCTGGTCTTTGAAATGTTGAATCAGTAATGTGCAAAAAAAAAAAAAAAAAAACTTAATCAGTCTCTCTCTTTCTTGCTCACTAACTCACACACTGAGTAGTCATATGTGCTGGAATCTAGACATTAAAGGTAGCCTACAAGCAAGCAGGCAGTTCTTGTGCGTACTATGAAATATAGTCCTGCTGGAGCCACTGCATCAAGCAACATTTAAACGAATATTTTACGCAAATCAGGTATGACATAGAAAAGTGACAAATCCAAATCATTCGCTTGAATGATTCCCCAGAAAAACCCTATGCAACATGTGGTTCCTACTTGTCATTATTTCCCATTTGCTCTTTAACATACACAAATGGAAGAATAAACTCTCATTAAATACATATAGAGATATTTGGAGAATGTGTTTGCGTCTCTGGTAAGCGTACATAACTAGTACAGTTAGCCAATTAGTTTGCTTTGCTTGTTTGCTTTGCCAGAAATCTAGCATGAAGCCATTAGAAGTTTATTTAGATACACACCCAAAAGAGATTAACTACAAGAGATATAAGCATCTTGCTGCTTGTTTGTGTGAATGTAGGGTGACTTGAAAATAAGGGAATGGTTGGAACAAGGGCAAATCATACTTTGATTACAGATTGATAATCCATTGTTTACATACTGTACATCAAAGTTGTCAAAGTATTAGTTTCATCCTTTACATAATAAATTCAGATAACCATTTTGAACACAGAGTTAATACAAAACAAGAAGTCGAATATATACATAT
>JAOVYU010000042.1:14958926-14969765 GCA_025674565.1 Synodontis membranacea
GTGTGTGTGTGTGTGTGTGTGTGTGTGAGAGAGAGAGAGAGAGAGAGAGAGAGAGAGAGAGAGAGAGAGAGAGCGAGCTCAGTCATGGCCACGGAATGACTGTTATCTTGAGCCTGCAGAAGAGTTTCAATGGGCCTTGACATAGATTTTACATGTCTCTGGAACTGTACAGGTGGATGAACACCATTAGTCCAAAAAATATTCTCTCAGTTGGTGTGTTGATGATGGCAGTGGAGAGTGCTGTCTAACACATCAGTCCAAATTCTCTGGATTCCAAAAGGCTTTGGGTTGAGATCTGGTGATTGTGAAGGCTATTGCACAGGATTTATGCTATTTTGATACTCATCAAGCCATTCAGTGAGCCCTCCTGTCTTGTAGATGGGGACATTGTGATCCTGGAAGACAGCACTCCCATTAGGACAAATATTTTTCATTATGGGATAAAAATGATCTATCAGAATGAGTATAAATTTGCAGTGCCTAAAGGGACAAGTGTGCAATCATTCAAGCAAAATGCATCCTACCATATAACAGCCCCAATGTTCTCTCCTTCAATTTCACACCATGCTATATGCTCAATGTACCATTTACAAATGAATTATAATGTTACCATTAACATTAAATTGCATCATTAGATTGGATGATTGGATGATGGCGCATTTGAATTTCCATATCTTTTGCCTCTGCACAGCACTGGTTCTTGCATTAATGATTCGTAGCCTGATATGGGTAAGTTTGAGCTTTTCACGTTAACAGTCACTTTCTTCATATGCAATTAGCTTTTTATCTTTGGCTTATCATAGTGTGAAAAACAAACTGCCTTATGTCATTGCAGTGCCGTTGTTCCTGTACACAGCAGTGTAAACTGTGACTTATCTGATGGCTTGTCACTTTGTTATTCCAGCCAATGGATGCAGGGCCTGCTGCTAACTGAGACTCTACAGCTGCTAGGCCTCGGAAAGTTCCTCTGCTCACACACAGCAGCAACTGCGTTTTTATGTCAGATCAGTGCCGTCCTCTATAAATAGACTGCGTTTTGACAAAAATGAAAGTGTTTCAGATTCCCTAGATGGCCCCGAGCAGAGGTAGGCCATCACACTGATGCTTAATATAAACCAAATAAGCAGGCCAAGAGGCAAGAAATAGATCAGGGTACGATCAGGCAGAAGCACTGTGACCCATCATACTGTAACTTATTCCAGGGTGATCTTTCTCAAATGGTAGATTTAAAACTCATAAATAAAATGACAGTTTAATGTAGTTTAATATATGATACATTTTAAATTATTGATCACAGTTAGTAATATTTATTCATGGAAATCCTATGTCTGTAAATTCTTCAATAAATGCAATATACTACTATGGCATCATGTGTCTATGCACAGTCGGTGGATTTCAAGGTGCGGTCCAAGATATATTTTTTTTTTTTTTAAAAAGGATGCTCTACATTCCCAGTCTTAAGCTGAACAATTTACAAGTACATTTACAATTTTTTATTTTTTTAATGAAATTATATAACGATCATGTGATACAAAAGGTTTTAACTGTGCATCCAGTTTGGGTTCTGGGGGGGGGGTTAGAAGGAGTTTGGGGAAGGGGGTTGGGGGAGGAGTTTGTGTGTGGCAGCAGAATATAAGCTCCGCCCCAATAAATAAATACGGTGATACATATTTATCTAATGTGGCTAACATGTGAATTGCTTTATATTCAGAAATCGGTGCTTTTAGTGAAAAAAGTTCTTAGTTTTGGAATTCAATGATAGCAAGTTTATATCTGGCTTGTGTGCGGAAACATCAGCAAACATTAGTTTCAACGTAAGTGAACGAACCAGAAGTGTGACCAGAATGTCATGTGGGGGGGGGGCAGTTAACTCATTTGGGTAGGGGAGGGGGCAGAAAAAAATACCTGCAAAATAGGTGGAAAACCTACTAATACTACTACTACTCGTACTACTACTAGGCCTAATAGCCTAATAATAATAATACTAATAATACTAATAATACTAATAATAATAATAATAATAATAATAATAGTTTTCCAATAATTTTCTTACTATCCAATCGGGTCTGAATGTAATGAATGGTGGTTACCAGTTATTCTCACAGCAGCAACAGTGTGTTCCTTGTGTGTGAGAACAAAATGGCGTAGATGTTTGTATTTTTTATTAAGACAACAGTGAATGATAGCGTAGTCATGTCACACATTGATAGCTTCATTTGGAACTTGACTGATTTTTGGACGATCGTACTGTAACCCGATGGAGGATTACGGAGCACCTGAAGAATATGGATGGGGGAAAAATGTTAACATAACAATAATTAAAGCTATACACTTTGCAGATAGATGATTTTTTTATTATTATTATTGCCACCTATCTTTTTAGGGATTCTATGAATACAAGACACAAACGGAGCAGCTAGTAAATAGTGGCTTTTTAGTCTTCTTTTTTTTTTTCAGACAATTTTCCTTGGATGCTTGTCCCTGGGGGGGCGGGGCATTGCCCCCCCCCCCCAGTAAACACGCCCCTGGAATGAACCCTGATACAGCTTCATGGTCAATTTAGAGGTGACCGACTATTACAGTAATTACGGTAAAATTCAAATCTCACAAGCGCTTTCGGCACTTTCACATAACTTTTTTTTTTTTAAATAACAAAGTTTCTTTGTCTTGGCTGTGTCAGTTGCTTTGTTCGAGTTTGGTAGGGTATTTCCGGTCTTGTCAATGTTTTATTAAATCAATGCCTGTTATTAAAGTGTGGCGCGTCGCCGCCCCGCGAGTGAACTGCTGAGTGAGGAGGTGGGCTTGTGCTGCCTCTCGCCGCCGCTGCTGCTGCTGCTATTATTTTGACGGTGAGCTTTAGTGCGGGACCTTTCCGTCTCTCTCTCTCTCTCTCGCCTCACTCAAAGTATAGAGGCGACTAGAAAGGCATGGGCTGTCACAATAGCAAAGTGTGTGTCCACGTCCGCCGTAAAAAGGTACGTTTAAAAAAAAAAAATACTTTCAGACATTTTCGGTTTGTTTTCAGTGTGAAGTTTGAATGAAGAACTGAGTTCAGTGTGAGCGGCTTTCAACTCCCCAGAGCACGAGAAACTGGAAATGAGTTGTTGTTGCTCCTCAAGCTGCTGACTTACTTCCTTTATCAAAAAAAAAGAAAGAAAGAAAGAAAAACAGATGTCAGGTTTATAACTGTCTGTTAGGGAAATGTTCAGTTCCAATTTCAAATCACGTCGATTTGTGCGGCTTTATTAATAAGAAACACATGCTGTGCGTTACAGAGTCAGAAATAGATGACGGAATGTTTTTCGTCTGGTGTTTAATAATCGGCTTTGTAGCGCGAGCTCGGAAATTAGGCTTTGATGTTGAGCTAAATAATTTCCGCTCAAAGCACTTGCATGTTTCACCACTGACGACCCTGTTAAAAAAAAACAAACAAAAAAAGTCTACAGTTTACAAATCAAATTGGATCAAAAGTACAGGGCATAGAATTACTTAAACGTAAAACATAAAGTTTAGTTTGTTTGTTTGTTTTTGTTTGTTTGTTTGTTTTTGTTTGTTCTTTTGGTCAGAAATAATCTTCCTGCTCACACAACTTACATTCTGCACAAACTTTCCTAAAGAAACCCAGAAGTGAACCTCATTGAGTGTTACCCTGCATTTATTCGACCTGGTTGTTCTTCCTCAAAGGTTCAGGAAAGCCTTGATTGATGCCGTTGATGATTTCCAAGGTTGATGTTGGATTTGTGTAAGATCTGCTCTTGGTTTCCAAACCTGTAACGTGTTCTAACATGATTTGCAAACAGACTGGCAGAGTTCATCATCATCGGCACATGTTTGCGTGTCTTTCTGGCTCTTCACAACCCCCCCCCCCATCCTTTAAGGTTTTATTCATTTGCCCGACACAAATCGGACTAGTTTTAATCGAAAGCTGTATATTACGGTGTGTGGTTGACGCACAGATTCCTCCTGGTGTTTAAGGGCTCGTTTGGTTCGAATACATAGCACTTGCCCCCGAAGCACTAAAAGAGCTTTTGTCATGGACGAGGCTTAATCTGTCCAGAAATCCAGGCTTAAAGCTTATTTGGCTGCTTAGACAAACTTGCCAAACAGGCCGTGGTCTGAAATATTTACAAGCGGGGTGTTTGGTTGACATGGCCAACTGGGGAAGTGTGAAAGTCTAGATTGCCTAAGCAAGGGAGCATTAGTGAAGCCCACTTGCAGCTTCATTCACACCCGACACCCCCCCCCCCCCCCCCCCCAAAAAAAAAAACAACGTAATAAAGCCAATAACCTTTTACAGCCCACTTCAGCCAGCCAACAAATGTGGTATGGTCTGGTGTTTGAAACTGGTTCAAGCAGCAGAAATCCGATGCATAAGGTCCTTTGGTATATTCTGTGATCTACTGTATGCTTAAGGTAATTGGAGTTTTCTGGATGTAATGACGTACCTGGGGTGCGGTTTTAGTTTTTATATGCTTCAGTTGTTTCTGACAGACGGCTTCATGGAACACTTGAATCTGCTGACAGTCTTATCAAGGGTTCAGCCTTGGATTTTTATTAGATCGTTGGATGATTATTCAACGCACGCTCCAGATCAGAGTTTGGATTCTTGTCTGTAAGGTTGCAAAGCTGGGATCCTGGGGGGAAAAATAAAACTAAAATAAAGAGTGAATCAATGTGCGAGAGTAAAAAGTCTAGGGGAGACATGGGAGCTGGACTTTTCCTCACTGAACTGTGCAATGTTGTCCATATGTGAGGCATCTTGCATAGTGCGAGAACATTTCAGATCTTGTCCATGGAGATCTCGTTTAGCTTTGTCACAAACGCTTCAAAATCTTAAATCACCTACAGACAGCAATGGCCTTGACAAGCGTTAAACATTCACAGTTGGACCACACATTCTGGCAGACGACTGGGGGGGAGTGTTCCTTTTGGATTTATAAATGAGCGGTTGTGTTTCAGTGTGTGAAGAATTTCAAGAAAGCATTGCAGGGTAGAGAATGAATTCCCTTTTTGGACCAGTAGAGTACTTCTATATGGTTTGGTTATCATCTGTTATCATATTGCAGAATTCTGCAGTGATTGAAATGGTATTCGGTTGTAATTTCCATTTTGTCCTATCTGCTCAAACTCATCATTTTGAGTCAAGGTAAAAAAAAAATGCAAGACTCTATCAGTCAGACCACTTTTCGAATTCGAAGCCGTCGGAGGAAAGACACAGATTATAACTCAAGTCTTACACCAAGCAACTTTTCAAGCAATTTCACTGTTTCTAGTGTCAGAATAAAATCGTGAGAGTTTTGCTAGAGTTGTCCGGTCAGCTTGGAATAAGGTCAGAATAGCAGTCTTAAATCAGCCTTTTTCTCATCTTCGTGTTATGATAAAATCAACCGTTCTTATCTTTAGTCTTGGCTCACTTCAAGATTGGCAGTCTTTGCAAAATCATAGGTAAAATCTACGGAAAGTTGTTTTGCGTAATGTCGGCATAACCCCGTGACTAATGACGCATTGTCTTTAGATGAGAGAGGATGTCAGACTGTAGTATTATAAATATGTTTTCAGTGCATTTGTATGGTTTACATAAGCTGGATTGGATTGTTGTCGGACTTGTTAACAAAACGGCAATCTGTCAGCTCAAACGGGCTCAGGAACAGCCGTGTTCAACATGTACAAGAATGAATTGCGCATTTAGGAAAAGGTGTTCTGTCATCCACATGACAAATGAGTTCTTTTATTAAGCATTTCCGTATATTAGTTTATGCTCTTTTTCAAAGGAAACATGCCCATGATTTGTACAAGAATATAGCTTAGGGCAAGTCCTTAGGAGTGCTCAATGGATTAATATCTATGGGTAGACATTTTTAAATTAAAATGTTGTAAAGGGAACGTGAGGCAAAGTGCCAGTGGCAGCCAAATCTCGTGTGCAAGAAGAAAGAAAATGTAGTTTCTTCACACTTCGGTCATCAAAATGAACTTGATTGATTGGTCAGCATGTTTTGCACATATGTGAACAGTCAGAATAAACTCGGGCCTCTCTGCAATGAACCGCATCAAGTAAATGTTGCAATTCTCTTAATCTGGGCATTGTGAACACAAAGAACTCCAGGTTCACTTCACCTTTTGCCATTGTATTTTAACCCTTTTGGCTTGCCATAGATAGAGCACACGCTATAGCACTGGGACACTTGAAAACAACAAATAGACAGATCCATGGCTGTTATGAACTATAATGTGAACAGAAAGAAGACTGAACACCCATCAGAGCTGATGTGGACCAGAAAGAGATTGTTCAAATTTTCAGTTTTGTTTTTCAATTGTCCAAATTTGCTCAGATCGGATTTGTCTATCTTGGCATCTGTCTTCTGAAACGGCATGCACATGGTGATACCTTTTTGCCCAAGTCAGGGTTGCCATGGTCATGGAAAACCTGGAAATTAGAAATCATTTTTCCAGGCCCTGGAAAAGTTTTGGAATTCTTGGACAGAGAGGAAAGGTTTTGGAAAATTTATTTTTGTTTCCCAGTTCGGTCCGCAATGCGCTAGCTGCGCTTTGCCCCGGCCACTCCCTCGTTTGCTCTCTCACGGTTTTGGGAAAAGTTTTGGAAAAGTCATGGAAATTAATTCTACCAAAGTTGGGGCAGCCCTGACAAGTTATCTGTGTCACCAACATCAAAAATCCTATTTGTGAGGCTATTCTTGGTATTGGAGAGAGTTGTGGTATACATGAAAAGATCAGATCTGTGCCACATTAAGGCAAAAAACAAGATTTGTGTCACTTTAAAATGGCATTGTGAACGTCGCCTGGGTCCTCTTTCAAGTGAGCTCACAATGTGATTGCAAAAAGAGTCCCTTTTCTGTTGGTCCACATTGTGGTCTACTTTAAGTGCTTTAAGTTACTTAAAGTCACTTTCTTTGGTAAGTTTAAAAAGGGATGCATGTGGAAATCCTTATCCTTAAATTTAAATAATTGCTTGACTGAGGTCTTGCTGTATCTTTCCTTTCAGTGATGTTCCCTGTCAGTTCAGACAGAGTCAATGTCACAAGAAGTAGTGAGTTCAAGCCCTGATACAAGAGGATGTCAAATCCTTCTACCTGAAATTTATATAAATTTTAAAACCAATAGATATGATGGTTATTAAAGCTATGCTAACCCTCCCTCCCTGAGAGCATGACCAGTTTCTGCAACGGATGGTTGTATGATTGTGAGTCGAAAACTCAATCTTTAGATGATGGGGTGAACGCAGGTCTGTTGCACCACTTGGGAGCCCCAGAAATGTATTTTGAAAATACAGTTCCTGGCTACATTAAAACTGATGATTCCGAGTAATTGAATGGGGAGCAATTAATGCAAACTATAAATGCAAACTAGTTTGGGGAACATAGTCAGCACCTATTTTGTTTAACACATCTGTTCAGTAGATCAGTTCATGTTCCTGTTTTATAAGCAACATAACTTTGTTCTGGCAGACTTTGGTCTGAGAGTAAGGGAGCACAATATATTAAACCATCGCCAACAAAGTGTGCAGAACATGAGATCATGCTAATATTAGGAGCTCCTCTGACAAACTGTACATGTAACATGAAATTACATAGCTGCCTATTTCTTTACATTTCTTTACAAGTTACTGGCAAGCAGTCTTACTCGTAGGGTAATTAGTAGGCAAGCATTAACTGGAAAAGTGAATGTTTTACCAGCTCCATCTGGTTTTCTCTCTGCCTGACACTGCTTTTCCTTCTGTCTCATCCTGTTCAACGTGACCCCGGGTTGCATTCAAGTCACTGCCAAATTAGAAGCAAGACGTGTTAAATTCTCCGAAGTGGTTCCTAAAAACTGACCTGACCAGCACACCCATATGCGATTCTTCCCCAAACTATTGCCACAAAGTTATCATTAATTATATAGGATGTCTCTGTATGCTGGGACATTTACAATTTCCCTTCACTGAAACCAAGAAGCCCAAACATGATCCAACACCAACAACGCCCCTGTTCTCAAAGTAAGGTCCGTTAAGACGTGGTTTGCCAAGGACCTCAACACCACTGAACATCTTGGTGTTGGATGAACTGGAATGCCGACTGTACCCTGGACCTCCTCGCCCCTCGTCAGCGCCTGACCTCACTGATGTTCTCATGGCTAAATGAGCAAATCGCCATAGCCACGCTCCAAAATCTAGTGGAAAGCCTTCATAGAAGAGTTGAGGTTATTTTAACAGCAACGGGGGTGGGGGGGGTGATTGAGGGAGGAGTACATCTGGAATGGGAGGTTCAGAAATCATTTATGGGTGTGATGGTTCGGTGTCCACAAACTTTTAGCCATATACAGTCGACCCTCGACACTTTGCGGTTCGAGTTTCACAGCTTCACTCTATCGCGTTTTTTTCAAATACAATATATTCATTAAAAAGTTGATCGAGACAGTGAAACTGCAGGTTGCGTTAGGTTGTCTTGAGTCAGTTATTTTTTATTTTTTAATAACTTTTTTCCAAAAAATTGGGTGTTATTTCATGTCTAGAGGGCTCTATTAATGTTAAAAACCGTATTTAGAAGGTCGTAAACAGGTTTTCTATGCTCTAACTACGCGGAAATACTACTTCGCGGAAATTCACTTATCACGGTAGAGTCTAGAACGGATTAACCGTGATAAACGAGGGTTTACTGTAGGATATAAAGATATTTTAATAGGGTTGTACTTAAGCAGGCATCAATGTACCTTGGTGCGATGCCAAAGTGTTACCTATATATGGGAATCTCTGGGTTTGATCCCAGTTTCCTGGGCGAAGAAAAAAAAAATTGTTAATTTGCTGTACTTGAATATGTGAAGCTCCACCCCTTACCCCACTCAGACAGCATACTTGCATGTGATAGGGCTTGGTTTTGGAAGGAGAACTGAAAGGAGAAGCTGTATTTGTTTGGAATTTGAGTTTCAAAATAGCTGGCTTCTTGGGTTAGGCTCAGGGGTGGAGTTAACAATTGTAGGGTAGACAAATGAACAGTCCAGCCTGCCTATGAGGGGCAGATTATTTGTCAGGGCTATTACATTGTTATTCATAGCTGCCTAGCAGACACGCGGTGGTCACCGGCATTTTTCGTTTTGTATCCAACAACCAGATAAAGAAAAAAGACTTAAGCCCTGCTATTGCGAAACAAAACCTGTAGCTGTGTCTCTTTACAAAGCATGCTTTGCAGCGGTGTGACAAACCTAGACTAGTGTGCACTACTCATTTGAATCCAACTGCCCGCTGCACCAAATTCATTCAGTACATTTGTGCACACTAATATCTGGCATGGGGCATGTAAACAGAATATTCCGTTTGGATATTCCAAATTTGGCCTTATTCTGAATTTAGAGATTTCTGATTAAGATATGGGATATGCCTATATTATTTGGGTTTTAGGAACAATCTTGGGGATTTTTCAGCAGTTTGTGACTCACGGACTCCTGCCTGTTTGTCAGCTCGTTGTGCACAATCCAACAAGACAACAGTTTGCTCGGCTGGGGGTAGAGATGTATGCATGTAAATGAATATTAGTAAAAGGCAATATTCATTTTCATTAGCCATATAAACAGCTTAGTAGGGACATTGTCTTCTTTGGAATAAAGGCAAAAACCAGAATATTTTGTGTATGTAAACACGGTGACTGTCACAATCTGGCTGGTGGTAGGAACTGTTTTTACTAGACAGATTCTTTAGTTTGCACAGAATGCAGACAAATCAGGTAAACAAAAGGATGTGGCTGCACTTAGTGAACCAGGTAAAATAAAGCACAATGCAAAACTGTAACTCTCCCACTAGCACAAAACAGTCACCACTTCCTATATCCCATAACACATCGAGAGAAAAAAGTGAAGAAATGGCCGATACTACAGTTAATTTCTGAAATGTTGACCAAGGATTTGCTGACATTAATGAATTAATGATTTGTCTAAGCCTGGATTTTAGTTTTTGTTATTACTTCATTTGCAGGAAATCCAGAGAAACCACTCTTACTTATTTATTTATGTATTTGCGAAACAGCGCTTTTTAAGCCAAGGCAAAAGGTCCTTGGCCACTCCATATTTTACGTGCTTTTTAACACCCAGCCTAAGATCTAGGATTCAAGCCAGTTAAAAGTTTGCTCACGTTTTACGCTCAATGTCTTCAATAACACAGAAATTAAGTGCTTTATAACCGCATGCCTGATTATTTGACTGATGCTAATGACATATATTATACATATATTATAGATTTTTGACTAATGCCAAGGCAGTCATGCTTGCAATCATTCTATTATTATGTCTCAATTTGCATACTTGCGAACTTACACTTGCTATTTTGAGCGAATAATTGCAGTCACACGGAGAAGTATGGCAACATGCAATACACTAAGAGTATAATAATATTAACTGTGTAATGCTGCAAACTTCTCATCTTATTCTCTTGCTGCCATCTTGCTATGTAACAGAAGGGGAGGGACCACCAACCTATTTTCAGGAGAAGGGCATGTTGCAACGCTAATTTTCACATTGCATGAAATTTCTGTGCACACAAGCAAGGAAAATTAAAGACATGTTCATTATAAAGAGGCAAGCAAAAAAAAAAACCAGCTGGCAAATATTTTTTTTTAGGTTATGGAGAAATCGTAGTAAATTTCCTGATCATTGTTTCCAGTAAGTGCACAGCCCGCCGTGTGTCAAAATTTTCGCACTACAAAGTAAAGTACAAAATGGAAGTACAGTTGACCCTCGCCACTTCGCGGTTCAAATTTCGCGGCTTCACTCTATCTCGGTTTTTTCAAATACAGTATATTCATTAAAAAGTTGATCGAGACAGTGAAAATGCTGGTTGCGCTCGGTTGTCTTGAG
>JAOVYU010000042.1:14969865-14981406 GCA_025674565.1 Synodontis membranacea
AATACTACTTCGCGGAAATTCATTTATCGCGGTAGAGTCTGGAACGGATTAACCGCGATAAACGAGGGTTTACTGTATTCTAACAGATTCTAATGGATGGACTGCTCTATTGCCTTTCCATATCTAGTAGTCTATATGGCAAATGTAACTCGGTTGAATTTAATTTTCAATAATATTTTAATGTTTAGTTTCTAGCAAATATAATACCTAGAGCTGGTCTAAAACATTCTTAGAATAGTGATTCTGTATCAAAGAAAGTCCTGCTTCTATGAATACCATACGTATGGAGAATAAAGATTCTATAAAGTTTTAAAATGACACTTTAGGTTTAGGTTAGGGTTAGGCTGATTTATTTAGAATGAATGGTTAATGATCACCTGATTGATGGGTGGAGCATTTTAATCATTGTATTTTTCATGTCCATTCAGACAAATCTTTATTTAAAATTAATATTCGCACGTATTCCAAAGTAATGTGCGTTCAGATGTCATGAGTAGAAGATTATCAAAATCTCCAAAAGTAGGAGAAGAGATCACAAGCTGAAACATATTTGCAGATTACATTCAGTGTTTATACTGCAGTAAACTTGGAGGCTGGTTACAGTCAGGAGCTGTAGGTGATGTGTTTAGATTCACTAGGGGTTAACCAATACTGATGCCTCAAATAAGCATTCTGAAACAGACACTTAAATTTAATATTTTATCCTGGTAAATTAACGTTAAAGCTCCTAATAATGTCTAAGTTTTTTTAAGAGGTCTTACTGTCCCTCAAGATGTTATACCATGTCTGTAGTGATCTCACTATATAAGGAAGTAAGCAGTGGAGGAAAACCTTTCTAATGTTACGAAGTGCATCTTTTTACTATTTCATGGATGGATGGATGAAGAGAGAGAGAATTTATCAAATGTTCACTGAACACCTGCTGTATATTACTACCACTGTCTGTCAGCAAGCTTCACTGTTATAAATTCAATCTTTTCTTTGTCTCCTCACTGAAGAAAAAACAAGCAAAGAATGAAAGCCCTCTAAAGGAAATCAGCAGCGCTCATGATGGAAGAGGTGAGTGGTTTCCTGTGCCTGAGTCCACATCATATAAACATACTGATAATGCTTTGCCAATGAGTGTTCGAGGACCAAAACAGGTCTTTACCCTTTAAGCATGTAAATTCTAGAATTGCTGTATTACCACTGACAAAAAATGTAAATTCTGTAGGGATGCTACTGAAAAATAGCAGTATAGAGAGACAGAGAAACAATCTAGGCCTAATTCACATGATTATTGATCGCATCTGGTACTTTACATCTTCTGTCCACTACACTGAAACAAGACTTCATTGTTCCTTGTTTTCTTTACAGTTCTTTTTTGGCTAATGCCACACTGCTTCCTAGTACACATGTTCACGTTACATGCCAGTATGTTGGCAGACACTTATGAACATCTGTGTACAAATAAAGACAGAAGAATATAAATAGAAAACTCTGCAGGGCAGGAGGTCCACTTCACCATGAAGTGCTCTACACATGGCTAACCACCCTGTTGCTTCTGTGTGTAGTGTGTGTTTCTGCTTACCACATCTCCTTGTGCTATGGAGAAACTCCTGTTCCTTAATACCACAAAGAAACTCTTTTTGCATTTTATTGTGAAATTCTTTGATGTGAAACTCTGCAATACACTGTATTAATATGAGCAGTGTGATGACACAGAATTTGGTAATGCAGAGACCTTCTTTTCCTTTTGTGGTGCAAATCGTTAAGACATGCTGTGGCTCACTGCTGTTGTTGTTTACCAGAAAAATGCCCATCTGTGGAGAAGGACTCTGGTACAGAGTCACAGCTGGAAAAGTATGAATGGCAGCTGAAAATCTTGGACGAGGTCCTAGCAGCTTCAGGAAGTGAAGAACGAGACCAACTTCTGAAGGATCATCAGCACGGAGACCTCTGTGTGCTAGTGCGGACTATCACTGAGATGGTAAAGCTCTTTGAAAAGTTTATATACAGTACCAGTCAAACGTTTAGACATGCCTACTGATTCATAGGTTTTTCTTTTTGACTATTTTCCAAGTTATGTTAATGAATCCATCACAACCATGAAATGGCGCATGGAATTATGTGTTAAACAAAAAAAAGGTTGTTTGGATTCTTCAAAGTAGCCACCATTTACCTTGACGACAGCTTTGCACACTATTGCCATCATCTTAACCAACTTCATGAGGTAGTCACCTGGAATGCTTTTCAGGTTAACGGGTGTGTCTCGTCAAAAGGTAATTAGTGGAATTTCTTACCTTCTTAATGCATTTGAGACCATCAGCTGTTATCCCGAGGTTTTAGAGGTATACAGTAAATAGCCCTGTTTGACAACTGTAGTAATTCACATTGCCCAACCAAGTAAATAGCAATGACAATTCATTATTATTTTAAGTATTAAAAATAAAGAAAAAACATTGTGTCCAGACTTCTTGACTGGTACTGCTTACATCGGATTTACCGGTTGAGTCGAAAATCTCTTTTGGAACCCCAATGCTGTCTGTGGTTGTGGGCTACTGAGAACCCTGACTGTCTTCTTAATATATGGAGTGAAGAACTCATGCAAACAAATCATATCTAATGCTGAATTCAAGCAAATTTAAAGAAATTGAAAAATAGCAGTTAAAAAATATATATTTTAAAAGAAATGACCTGATATTTATTAAGATCTTGTGCACTGCAGAAATGTTGTTTAGATCTGCACAAGCAGCATTTCAGAAGGAATGTGTGTGCATGAGATGTCTCAAGTGATAAACTGATTGTAGGTATAGACTAGGGCTGCACAAAAAAAGGGTCAGAGGCTAAGCTGTAAGGGAATTTTTAAATGACCCACCTGTAGTGAGGAAAAACGTTTAATATTATACGCTGAATTCCATCCATACTTTTTCACTGCCGCTTAACCAGTGTGGGTGGTGGGGGAAGCTGGAGCCAGCTCTAGCTGACTTATGGGCAATTTAAAGTAACCAGTTGGCCTAATCCTCGTGTCTTTGGACTGTGGGAGGAAACCAGAGAACACAGAGGAAACCCACTCAGGTACAGGGAGAACATGCAAACTCTGCACAGAAAGGCTCCCAGTTAACCTGAGGATCAAACCCGGAATCTTCTTGCTGTGAGGTGACGGTGCCTACCACTACTCCCATTACTAAATGAATGATGACTACATGTTTGAAATGAATGAATGGGGCAAGTGAGTCACTGCCGCACGTGCCATTTCACTCCAAACTTGCCCGAGACACAAAGAATGTGTTAATCAAGCCTGGCTTTTGTCCATGTGTGGCTTTGAGTTGCTGTCAGCAGAAGAACAGAAACATTGCCATCCATAACTAATCATTTAACCAGCCATTATTATTGCTAGTTTCCATCATATTGCTTTGAAAGGCTCCTGACAACTTAATGTGATTAAAGTTTTATTCTAACTAGTGGTTATTTATTCACAGGGTTTAGATTATTGCAGCACAAAGTTCCTACTTGCCTCTGAATCTAAACCAGATCTTTCATAGACAAGTTGCTTCAAGTTACAAGTCTTTCAAACACAGAAAAGAACAAAGAAGCCAGAAGATGTCAGCCAGTTACATATTGTAAAGCTGTCCGTGATAAACAAGACATGCCCTTTCCATTACACAGAGAGGGGGGAAAAAAGTAATTGGGAATATTACCCATTTTCTGGGAATTTGTTACCGCTCCTTCCTGTTTGGCTGGGAGCTTTGCCACATCTGACCAACATCTTCTGACCAACAAAGACAGACCTGTTCATTGTGGACTCTGTGGTCTTGCAAAGCTGGCTTTCTGCTTGCTCATAAGCTGTGTTTGCGTTTACAAACGACTAATTACCAAGGCATGTCCATCGAGTTGTCTGGTTCCTTTGTTCTTTGTGCACTTCTCTTCCAGCTGCCATCACGTCTTCTACAAAATCACCTCCTGGAAGCCAACTTCTGGTTATGAGGCTAATCATGCATTTTCGGTCACTGAAGCTTCATCACCTCACTGTCTTAATACTGGAGGCTGTCTGTGGTCATGTCAAGGTCCAGGCTTCTCCCTTTATCCTTAATCTGAACAAGAGTGGACATGTCTAATCATTGCTGCATAAATAAGACCCAGACTTCTCTTTTCCTACATTTCCCTCACAAGTAGCTTATTACTGCCTTTCTGGCATCCTCTTCCTGAAGAAAGAAATTATCTGAAACTTTGACAGGATTGAACTACTGTACCTACTGCCAAAGAGTGAAGACCTGTGCTTGTGCAAGCCATCCAGAATTCATGCCTGCAACTCTTGCTGCTGTCATTTCACATGCCATGTCACAGCAAGAATGAATTAAAAATACTTTTAAAATGGTCTAAAATAATCAGAGGGCAACTCCGAGGGCATACTCTGGCTTAGAACTGTCATGCTGCATGTCTTCTTCTTCAGGCATACCCTTAATGTCTGTTTCTGTCGTGGTCACATGCGTATAGTGTATGATCTCACTGATTCAATGTCCTGGCTCCTCAATGGTGAAATGTTTTTTCATCCTCGAATAGAATAGCATTGTGTTTGGCATGTGTATTTTTTCTGCAAAGGTATAAAGATCTTCCCCTGAAAACAGCATGTAGAACACGTAATTTTTTTCTGAAATTATATTGCTTAAATTTCTTTTTATGTTATTTTTTGATGTTTCATTTATTGTCCTTTTAGTGCCTGTCTTTGTAATGTCTGAGCACTTGAGTTTGAAATTCTTTTGTTACCACCTAGACCACTCTAGCTCTAGTACAAACTGGATAAGAGTGTCTGCTAAATGACTAAATGTAAATGTCTGTTGCATAACCTGACATTTACTGTAGGTTTTGTCAGCGGAGCTGGATTCTGTACCTCTAGCGTTTACTCTTGGTGGAGGGACTGTTGTATGTTCTGTAAGATACAATCAGGATTTATATAGAGCTATAAATCTATAGGAAGCCTTTTGGCATTTAACTTTAAGTGTAGAGATATGCATGAGGTGTGTTCAGATATTCATTATAATAATAAAGGCAGGGAGCACTGTTTTTAAAGATGCGTAGTTTACATATCTTTATGAAATATGAAATATGTAGTGGGCCAGTGGTTTGAAGGCTCTTCTTTCAATGCAGCATGTTCATTCTTCATCACGTTTTTTCACAAGCGCAGTGAGAGACAAGCTGAAAGCTGTTTGCTTTTTCTAGCTTCTAAAAAAAACTAAGTAAATGGCTCTGCTTGACAAACGTGAGGCTTGAAATCATTGCATGTTTTTTAATCATATGGTTTATACATCATCATGCCAACAGGTGAAGTCTGAGACAGCTGCTGAGCTCAGTGCTGTTCATGAGAACCAGATGAGGAGTTCTACAGAACAGCACCAGAGAGAAGTGGAAGGTGTGTGCCAGTAACTCCTCAGCAAGTATGCACTTTATTTATGTCCCTATATAAAATAAGTTACATGTTCCTTCTCTCCCACCCCAAGAGATGAAAAACCTTCACAATGAAGAGAAGAACGCTTTGCAGGAAACGCACACAGCAGTTGAAAGTGCTCTAAAGGTACATCAGTTGAAAATTAAACACTGAAGTCTGTTTCAGTTTACTCTTTATGAATTATATATAGACAGGGTTTTATAAACTTTGTTTTAGTATGTTGTGTTGCACATACCATTGTGACATTTGAGTGATGTTTTGGTCTGAACTCTGTGTGAACTCTGAACAGGAGCAGATTGAGCAACTGATGGCAGACCTGAAGCTGTTCATGGAGTTAAAGCAGCGAGTAAAGGACTCCACACTGAAAAGAGACCTTCAAAGAAACGTTCAAGTAAATTTCATGATGACAAATGGGACAAAAATGTAGTTTTTCCCAATAAATTGCATATGATTGTACAATGTATTCAATAATAATGCAACATTTGCTTTGTATCTTACCCCTTTCTGTGTTAGACTCATGGCAGCCCGGGTGAATTCTGGGAGCAGGAACAGGAGAGTCTGCTCATTGTCATAGAAATGAAGAGTGAGCGTTTACAGGATCAGGGAAGCAAGCTGCGGCAGATGGAGGCCCTGGTATAAACTCCCACTCACCATTTTTGGTCAGGATGGAAACTGATGACCTCTCTGGTCTTACACAGGCTGGATTTAAAGTTCCAGTTCACCAAAATGCAGTATTTCAAAACAATAGCGCATAACTGCACTGAATCCCTGTTTAGGCTTCTTCAAATTATAGACTTACAAATGCAAAGAAATAAGAGAACGGTATATTGGGGAGTTTAAAAAACACTCCATTCCAAATGCTACAGCTGTAGAAACACTGAATTCTAACACTGAATTATTAGAACTTACAGGTGCATCGCAGAAAAAATAGGATATCGTGAAAAAGTGTTTTTTTGGAATTTAATTAAAGAAGCTCCATATTCATTACACTAAACATTAAAGTATTCATTACACATAAAATTAAGTATTTCCATAATTTTTTTTTCTCAATTGTGATGATTACGGTTTAGAGCCCGGCATCTCCTTGTCAGCAGATGGAAGCATGGTATTTCAACCATAATGTTTAGTACGCTGCTCTGTGATGCACTAGTGGTCCCATTCAGGATGTATTCCCTCTTCATGCCCAGTATTCCTGGAATATGCTCAGTATGCTCATTGCAACCCTGACTAGGTTAAATTGGTGAATATCTGAATAAAATCTTTAGTACACCACTAAGTTTAGCATCTGATTTAGTTTTTTTAGAACGTAGAATTTACGAGACCTATATCGTTATTGTCTTTTGATGGATTGGACAAAGTGACGCGCTTGATTTTTTTCTCATTCCCAAAGCTTTCGAGTTTCGAGGTATTCCAAATGTGAAACTGGGGATCCCTACTCTAAAATAATCATTCATTCATCTATTAACTGCTTTATCTTGGCCAGGGTTGCTGTGGACCCTCTCCTGGGAATACTGGACAAAAATAAACCCTGGATGGGGCTCCAGTTCATTGCAGGCACCATGCATGACATGTGCACACACACAAGTCTAGGTGCAATTTAGTGTTACATCCACCTGTTTGTGGAAGGAAACTTGTCTAAATCCCATGATTGTTGGACATTTATCATCTAGTTTTGGGTTTTAATCATCTGCTGCTCTGTCTCTGTCAAGTTGTTGTTGAACAAATTCTCTAATCATGTCTGTGCTGTTTTCTCAGGTTGAAAAGAATCTGGCTTTGGAAGACCAGGTCCTACAAGTTCTACAGCAGAATGAGGACCTCAGAGTTCGAATAGACAATTATCAAAAACTAATACAGTAAGCAATTTTAAGCCTCACAAACACCCGTCAGCCATTTGTGTAAAGCCCTTTAATCTCATTCTCGGTTGCCCACTTTTTGTGGCAATTCCAGCAAATGCTGCGCTATATGTAACCTCTAAATATAGCCAAACATTCCTGATTAATGCATAATGTCATGACAACTAAGGGTTTTTTTTCTGATGAGAGTAAAAGAGAAATAGTCAGAGAAATTGTCTAGTAACTTCGTACATTTTATACATTTTCGTAGACATTCAGATGAGTCAGATGAGACAGTCATTTGTTAAAATGGAGAATGCTAGAAACTTATCTTGCACTTCCCGTATAACCTCTGCACCTTTCTTATTCTTCCTGACTGTTGTATTTTCCGTTTTTCAGCCAACTGTCAAAGGAGCAAAATGAGCTGCAGGAGGCGCTGGAGAAGCAAACATTGCAGAGCCAGAAACTCTGTCAGGAGAAAGAGGAGTTGCTCTTTAAACTCATCCACAAACGGGACTCCTGCTCATCTTTTCACATACCCAACGTAGTGCCTGCTGAAGTTTCCCAAAGCTGACCTGGTCACAGCTCTACTATCTCACACACTGGACTCCACTTACCACAGCCTTGTGTGTTTCAACTCCAGAATTAAGCAACCAGTGCCTCTCAGTTTTAGCCTGCTGCTGGTTTCTTTCCAAATAACTGTTTTAAGGAAACCGTGGTTTGTATGTTATGCTGAATGTGACATCACATGAGCTTTGTATATAATCAACCACATTTTTTTGCATTTTAGTTTGGTTTTATTTTTTTTTTTTTTAAAGTGGTACCAGTAATTTGTTTCAGTTTGGAATAACAGTGGCTCAGTCTTCATTTATTTATGTGTATCATGTTATTGTACATCTGGGGTTTGCTGAGGAATTTCAAATTTTCTGTTTTCCCAACATGCTGATCCAACCAATGAAGGATTTGGTACTGATTAGTTGGATGAGGTGGGTAGGTAAGGAATACTCGGTTGTACAGGGCAGAGGGTTCTGAGGCACTGGAGTGAGAACCACTGCTTTGTGCTATGTTACTGGAAAAAGTGTACCACATTGTCATGGTTATGCTTATCATAATGTAATGGTTGTTCTGGGAAACTGACGTCGGATGATGCTTTCAGGATTTTTTTTTTTCTCCCACAATGATCTCTTTTTGCCTTACAAAAGCCAAAGCACTTGTAAGTGTATTATAAAGCAATAGGGTTTTTTTCTGCTTTTCAGATGCACTGGCACTTTTACAACAGTATTCATGTATATGTATGTATTTGTATAAGAAGGTTGTGGGCTTTTATAAGTTTTTGGCACATATAAGACCAGTTTGTTTGCATGCTTAGTCTAGGACAAGTTCATTAGTGTAAATTCCGAGCTTGTTGATCTTTTGTGAATTGAAATATGACTAACAAGTGAGTCACTGTTGTTTTAGGTCTTTTAGTGAATATGAGACTGCCAGCTAGGTAACTTTACAGCATGTGCAGAGCAGTTGCTAAAGGACCACTGCTGTAGATTTGTGTTCAGATGTTGCTCAGAGTGAAGATGTGCATATAATTTCCACTCTCATTTTCTTGTTTGTGGCCCATTTTCATGTCCTGTTGTATGTTTACCTTTGAACAAGTGCCTTTTTGCTAGGTCTTCACAAAGAAAGGCTCAATAAAAGCTACATCTGAGGTATTTGTGAAATACTGTATGTTTTGGATTATTAGTGCACAGTAGTAGGTTACAGAGGTAATCAGGTGCCTTGGAGTGGACTGATTTTTGCGCTTTCAGAGTTGATGGAAAGAAAGGAAGAATTCATGTAGAGCAAACCCGAGTGAATATTTAGGTTTCAACAACTGCAGCCCTACAGTTATAGAATGTGTTCAGTAGGGGGCAGTGTTGTGACGGTGAAACTAAGGCACAAAACACAACGTGCACATTAACTTTCCCTACACGTAGACTGTGTTTTTTAATGACATGTAATAGCATTAACCATTGCAAAAAAAAAAAAAATTACTCACTTTAGCTTTTTCCGATCAGATTGCCCAGTCAGTGATAAAAACATGTTATGTGTTTGTGCCACTTTTCGACTGATTAGAATCAGACACCAAGTGCATATGCAATTCGTAAGCTTTCCATTCTTCTGAAGTGTACCTGTATTTGTATAAGAATACTATACTGAATCCCAGGGGGGGATGAAAGTCTTTATTTTGGCTACATGGTCTCTCACTCTCGAGGTGCCATGAGCTCATGTTGATGGTTAACAAGTGACCCTTTTAGCGCTGAGTCAAGTTACCCAGACATGCACTTTCACTGTGGGACGTGCAGACGGAATGATTAGAGGGGGCTCTGTTCTTGCCAAATAAGAGCAGCAGAGATACGTGATTGACATCCGGATTGGTGATGTGTGCCCCGTAGTGGCCCCTTTTTGCTCCTCAGCCTCTCTGTTCACTTGGCGGGGTGGGGAACACGCTCTCTCTCTTCCCTCAATCTGCGCCCTTGTGGAGCGGCTGGGCGGATGTAAGAGGATCACTTGCTCTATGGCTGTTTGACATGTTGGGACAATACCTGGCCAGGCAGTGGGATAAGTGCAGGTCAGTCCCCTGCAGTGATGTCACACGGTTCCCAGAGCATTTAGCAGCCACCTGGGAGGATCTCCGTGGCCCGAGAGGAAGCACTTGAAAGGGATAGGAAAGCAGCACAACACGCTCGCAGACCTGTAGTCAACACAGCGTCCTGTTACAGCTAATAGAGGTGCTGACCCACCTGCACTTAACACTGCATGCCAGTAGACTTCCAACAAGAAAAGGTGGATGAATTAAGTACACCCCAGCCTCTTTGAAATATTTCCAAGAGGTCTTGGATTCTCGAAGGTCCTCAGACAATTAAGCGGTTGTGTGTGTGTGTGTGTGTGTCCCTTTAAAAATGTATAAACTTTAATATACATACCAGGGTTGTGTTTCAAAATAGTGTAGTAGTAAACTGCTATTCCTTTATTCACTAAAACACACTTATTTCTGGAACTTCTTATAGCCTCAATTGATGATGTTCACTTTTTAAACACTTTTAGGCTTTTCTAAAAAAAAAAATATTTCAAGCTATTAGAAATTAAATATGAACATGATACCGAAGAGGACAACCTTAAGATACCATTCGATAACATCAATTACCTATTACCAATTCTCGAAAACCTAGAAAAACTCTCTCTCTCTCTCTCTCTCTCTCTCTCTCTCTCTCTCTCTCTCCTGTGTGTGCGTGTGTGTGTGTGTGCAGTTAAAATTTAAATGAAGTAGTTACAGAGACAATTTGTGATATTGGTGTAACTGGGAAGAACCACTTTGTCATTATTGCTCTCATTTGGAGTAATACAGTGCGACGTTGCTGGCTGGCAGTGTTTTGGATGTAGATATGACATTTGTGAACAGGCTGCAAATAAATAGTAACTAAAAATGAAATAACTGGCCAACTATTAATTAACTACCAAAATATTTAGACAAAAAAAATTATTATTATATTTGTTCAAAATTTGTTGTTTCTAAAACAGCCTTAGCTAACAAGTAAAAGGAGAAAACATAGGACAAAAGAGGGAAAGGGGATAGAGCTACAAAATAAAATGATCGACAACATTATTGTTATTATTATTATTATTATTATTATTATTATTATTATTCATAATGGTCGCTTTTCCAAACCGACAGCAATTATTAAACAGGTCGGCAAACAGAGATCTACAGATAGACAAATGAGAGCAGCCAATCTCGATCATCTCGATGTATTATTATTCTTTTATCATAACTCTAAAGTTTTTACGCAACGCAAAATGCGCAAACGTATTTTTTTTTTTACCCCAGTTTGCCTCTGCATACATAAAATCTCTTTGTTAAATGTTTTACCGGTAATCAAATGATCAGGTTGTGAATTTGATGCTAATGATGTGCTCATCTTCTTTGAATGATCGTTCGTCAATGAATTTGTTTCTAGGCGTATTATTTTGTATACATGGCCATCTGTTTATCCAACCAGGAGAACACGATTCAGCAGTTTGTAAAAGCCTTACAGTTGGACTACCACATGAATGAAAAGATTTTTTTTAATACAGGTAAACAAACTGAAACGGAGGTTTTTCTAAAACCTATGTTTGGTTGTTGGATCAAGGACTCTTTATTTTGTCGGCTAACAACAAATATGTTTATATTTACCAAACAATATTATTTTAGATCATGATCCTAAGAGCCCCCTAAGGGAACATCTAGAAACAATAACAAAGCAATGGAGA
>JAOVYU010000042.1:14989246-15002433 GCA_025674565.1 Synodontis membranacea
TGTGTGTGTGTGTGTGTGTGTGTGTGTGTGCGTGTGTGTGTGCATGTGTGTGTGTCTGTCTGTCTGTCTGTGAAGGTGCACTTGTATACAGTCACAGAAATACTTAATCGCAGTTCTTTTTTTGTTGTTTTTTTTTTCAATAAATACAATTTGTAATTTTCAACCACAGCTATTCTGATACATCCTCATGTTGACATGTTATCATAAAAAAATGATGGCATTATCTTTCATAACCTTTTTATAGGTGAGTACCTGTTTAATGTGATTCAATTAGAGGCCTTCTTCCTCTGGGCTTTCCTAGAAACTCAACATGCCTTTGGGAGATGTCTTAATGGCTCAACATGTTGAAAAAGTATTTAGCATTAAATGATACAAAAATATTTAGCATTTTGTAAAAGCTGCTTTAATTAAACATAACAAACAAGCAGTTATTTCTACAGTTTATACTCAGTCCATCAGTTCCTTGATTGTACTGATCATGTTATTACACGCATTAACTCATCTGTTGATGTAAAAATACCACAGGGCTTCTCCACAACGGTTTGCTGGTGCTTGCTGGTGCTTAATTGTGTGATTATACTAATGGAGAGCATAAAGGCAGATGTCATCTGTCCAACTGTATGTTACATCTGCCTCATGAATACCATCTGCACAGCCAGCTTGATTTTCCTCATTAGGCTGCTATTATCTATGACAGATGAGAATGTCCATAGCCAAAACATCTGTCTTTATGTTGTATCTTAATGCACTCTTCAAGAGCAGGTCATAACATTTTTTTTTTTTCATTCTTTTAGCAAATGGATAAATTTCTTAATTGTTTTCAACAAGGGATTTCAGCAGCAACAGGTTGCACAGAAATAGTGCTGAATGTTTTTTGTTTTTAGCCAAAATGTCTCTTCTTGGCTGCTTATTTATAGTCTTACGTGAAATGAAAATCCATCCTTTTATTCCATCAACATTCAGGGAGGGGGGAAAAACGTCCTAACGTCCCAACCAGAAACTACTGAGTAAGTGTTTGGTACTGCAACAAACAGAGGCTTTCCAACAGCATCCCTGCATAACCGCATCTACATCGAGTAACCACAGCTTATGTGGGCTGTTGCACTTTGATGTTGCTTGCCCATCCCATTGTTTAGCTGGCTCCTGTCCAGCTCATAAGGACTGCTGTTACAAACTTAAGCGCGACTTCCTTTGCCCGGGGGCCTAAGCAGCAGGACCCCCTGCCATCCCTTCGGAGCCTCAACAGGAGGGAAAGACCAACAAATGCCTCTCCTTACAAGTCAGCGCTGTGCTATAGAATCGAAACATTCTGCCCGAAATTCGCAACCAAAAGTCTACAGAAATGTTCCTACTTTTTAATTATTACACCAAAATAAAAAATAATGTGAAAAAAAAAAAATGCCAGTGTGATTCATAGCCATAGATTGGCACTAAAATGCATCATTTACTTTCATCATGTTTCTGCTTCATTAGTCATCTTTGCAGCTCAGTAAGCAGGTGCAAGTGCACACTGCTTATTGTAGAAGAAATATAAAATGGCAGAAACCAGGAGCCAAGCTTCCTATTTTAACAAGCATTTCTTCCGTAATCATAAACAATAGCAGCAAGCGTTTGTCTTACCAACCTGCTGGACACATGGTGATTCTTCCTGCTGCAAATTATGCAAGGCTGAAAACTGATCCAGCAAGGCTCAGGCCTTATGCTGCCTGGTCCTGTCCTGATGCCCAGTCCTGCACTCTTGTTCTCCCAAACAACTGTGACTGTTTTAATTCCACTCGCTGATTAGCCTGAATCAATTAAAACCACCACGCTGGGCTCGACAACAGCACAGCATGGGGCATTTAGAAACACATTCATCAGGCCCTGCCTCTTAATCATGCTTTAATTACGCTACGGATCTAGAGGGATGGAAGGCTGCATTAGTGCTGGGGCTCCGGGTCCCTGCTACACAGAGAACAGCAGAAGTAAAAACGAGGGAGGGAACTGGCGAGCAAGGGCTGAGACAAAAATAGGCCTAATTTTAAGGACTTAATTTAAGTAGCTTAATGTTCAGACTAGCAATATACTTGTAATTATGCACAATTAAGCACTAGAGCTTTTTTTTTTTTTTTAATAAATTAATAATGCTTTAAAATTGCAAAATGATGTTACTCTGCTTTTTCATGAGTGTTGAGAAATTCGACGTTGGTTTAAACAGTGAAACTATACCAAACTCGAAAACATCAAAGTTTTGCTCTGCTTCCGTTGAACATTTATTAACAGTTAGATCCCATACAACAATACGGGGTATCACTAATCTGGTGAAATCCAATTTCAAAGCAAGGGAGGACATTATTTTTAAGGGGGGAAATCAAAGATGATGTAGTCCCGTCAATTAAAGCTGCTTTTTACCCCCTAATCCTGTACTCGCTGTGGAACATCTCCAGAAGAATGGGGAAAAAGTGAATCGCTTTAATGCCATCTAATGACGTTACCCTTAGAATAGCCCCATACTGCTGGGAACATGCTAATCCAGGGCCCGGTCCTTTTCGAGCAGCCGTTTTCAAACTAGCCGCCACTCCTCCCACTCCTAAACCCCTCATGTGGAGCGAGCACAATAGACACCTGCAGGCATCTCTGTCTGACCAGGTTCCCAAAACAACTGCCTCATTATGAACAGCAGTGCTGGGCCTCACTGTATTAGTAGCAGTAATTAGTCCAGCACATGCTGATGACTTCCTCTTCACTCTGTGTATGCATTCCAGCATCAATGCCATTTTTCTTTCCCTTGGCCATCATGGTTAAGGAATACAGTAGCCTGAAAGGCGTCTATAATAATATAGGGCCGGAATACAGTTACATTTAGCCTAACAGAAGAGGCCAGGCCAACATGTCTCATATACAGTACGTCATAATGTAAGCATTACGTTTAAGCATTTGTTACAATTACCTTGAATTGTAGCAACTACATATAACCCTGATTTTACACTTACAGTTACCTTGAAAATTGATGGTCTCTGTTTTACTCTGTACTATAACAGGCTGGGGAAGCATAAATCTTTTAAAAAAGCTCGCCTTAGAACTTCTGCTTCGAAGTTAAAACAGATTGGAAGTTAATTGGTCGCAGGAATTATGGCTAAGAAAATATTTACTTTATGTCATATGTTGGCAGTTCACTTTGTGTGACATTTAGCGTGAGATCCGCAATTCTCTTCTTAGCACTTGTAACAGATTCACACACATAAGAACCTCCGACGATTACACAGCCCATCTCTCTCTCTCTCTCTCTCTCTCTCTTGCTCTCTCTCGCTCTTCTTTTGGGAGTTGGATGAATGCTCGCCACTGACTTATCTAGGGAGACACACTTCTTTCAGAGTGTCGGCGGAAGAGGTAAGGCATCTCAGCATGCCAAGAAAAGCCCTCGCAAGGGAAGAGTGGAAGACAGATGGCCCTTCCTTTTAAAAACAGTGTTTGGTGTGCTTCGAGAGACTCTAGAGATAGTTGTCAGTAAGCTAAGAGTCAGGAGAAGCAGATGCCTGTGCATATGGTTTTCTTCAAATGATCCTCTTCATCAGTGGGTTGAAAGCCTTAAAAGTTTTTTTCCCTCTCTCTCTCTTATTGCTTGCCTTCATCCAAGCCTCCTACGAGGCTCTCCGCCTGTGATATGGGGCTATAGGGTCAGGTATCTTTGATTTGGAGAGCTAGAAAGCGTGGAGGACAACTAGTGCTTAAGCGGATGGCGATATCAAAAACAGGCAGGCCATTAATAAAGCAATTAGTGAGCGGGAAGTGGGTGTCTCTCATCGCTGCCGAACACTCATTAGGGGCCAGTCTGTGACAGATTTCACAAAGCAACCTTTTGTAGTCTTGGCTTACTGAGACCCAGTCTCCTGCTATTCAGGCTCTCAAGTTCTACCGCTCTTGAGAAGGACAGAGAAACACTATGGAGCTCTTTTTTTTTTTTTTTTCTGAATTGCATAATGACTTCTAAAATTCAAAATCAAGAAATAAAACCTGTCCTTTAAAATGTCCTTGAATGTTTTGTGTGCAAGAAGTTTTTTTGTTTTGTTTTGTTTTGTTTTTTTTCTCCCAGAAGTAGGGCACTAAGGAGCAGGTGAAAATTAACCTGCTTGTTGATGCATCTTGTCTACTGTTTATGATTTAAAGTGGAGAGGAAGACCAAAAAAAAACACACACAACCGCACAAACACACCAAATAGAGTCAGTCATCAGGCAAAATATTATCATTTGCACTCAACATGGTGGATCTCGCCGTGATGGATGCGTGCAGGGTAAAAATACCTTCCTCTTCCTGGCAGAGGTGCCAAGCCCTAAGGCAGAAGGGGGCGTGGAGTTGCGTGGAGCTCACCGCCACCTCAGAAGGCCCAGAGCAAACAATCTGTCGTGAAAACAAGATGGGTACCTTCATTATCGACTCTCTCGCCCCACACCTTGGTGTCATCAGCAGCATGGGCTGACAGCTGAGGTGCCAAAGCCAGGCGGGCGCTGCCACACAGCGCTCTGGAAACTGGTACTCGCCCCACGGTCCCTGCTGTCCCAGGTGCTACTGATCACCCGTGTACACACAGAGTCACACTTTCACAAAAAGCACCCCATCCACACAAAGACATGCTTGTGGTTATGGTACATTGTGTACCTTCTTGTTATTGTAGATTTTATGGTTTGTTTGTGGGATGGGCTGCTAAAACCTCATAATTGTTTATGCAGAAACATTACGTGTGAACCAAACACTTTATGGCAAAGAGTCAAAACCATTTTCTTTTCTTTTCTTTTTTTTTTCTTCTCTCGAATGTAGGTTGAACTGGAAAAATCTCTTTGCACAGATCCTTCCTGGGTAAAGGTAGATACACCTTCTCCAAGTGACAGAGCTTTGCTTTGGTTTGCTAATAACTCAACACTTCGTGACTTTCAGCTAAGCTGTTCAAGTCAAAGTGCTCCTCATTTCCTCTGTGCTGGGAGAAGCAGAATGTGGGGGTGCAAGGTCTGGGCCATGGCCTTCAGCCTCGGGCACTGCAGGTGTGTGTGTGAGAGAGGCAGACAGGGTTGGAGCAGCACCAGCATAAAGGAAGAAAAAATAAACAAAATGCTAGGCAGGAATGTGACATTAAAAACACCACAAAAGCCAGGGCTGTCCGACCTGCTTTGAGAAACAAGGACCCTTTAAGCACCCATTGTGCTGATCCAGGCAGTTTAGCCAGAGTGAGAAATGAAGGAGGTGTGATGTGAAGCTATGTGAAAATCATGGAGAAACCCCCAAAGCACTAAATCCAGTGCACGGCTGGGCCTCACCCTTTAATATATCTCGTTTTGCTGAGCACATGCAACACCTTTTCATTCCAAGTTTGAGCTGACAGCAATACCAGAGAGTGAGAGAGAGAGAGAGAGAGAGAGAGAGAGAGAGAGAGAGAGAGAGAGAGAGAGAGGGGGAGTCTCCATCAGGACCAGGTGTGGAGAAACATGATGTTGGGTGTCAGTTAAAAGATATGGGTCTTTCAAGCATAACACCAACTGAAATCTCTCCGCAGTTGCATTTTCACATCTTCGGGTATTTGTAGGTGCGTGTATTGCACGTGCATGTAATTAAGTTGTATGTGCATGCATGTTCCTTATCCCTAAATGCACGCACACACACACACACACACACACACATAGGGCACATCACTTTAGCTCATTTTTATGCTGCGACTAAGCCTGAAAGCACAGCAAGATGTTGATGGAGCTGTCATCGAGTTCCCATAATTTTTTCGTCGCGACTCTGTACAGCCTAATTAGAGACTCAAATGTGCCATCGACAAATGCAGAACACATTGCAATATTTGACTACACGAACAATAAATTACCATAAACAATACACTAATAAAGCACATTACATTATGACATAGTCCCAAGCTAATTATGTACAGTCAAAACTTAACTATCACATTTTGTGTGAATACAGAGACATGAATTATTTTTTTCCATAATCAGGATCCTCTCGCCAGTATCTTCAGCTGAGAACTATAAATTAGGAAGATTAGCTATGTTTGGAAACATCTCAGTTTCTATATTTTTTTTTTTTTTTTTTGCAAAGTGAAGGGACTATATTCAGATTGCCAGTTACTACAGACCCAAATCTAGGATTCAAGATCTTAGAGGAATCCTGTCAAATCAAACAGCACAATTTTCATTTAATAACACTTTTGAGTTGAGTTTGTACAGCTGACTTCCCTAAGCCCGAGACGAGAAATAATCTAATGACACGTTAGTCATTCCTTAATATCAAATTGCATTCAAGGCAATACTTCATACCCATTTAGCCTCACAAAGTAAACTGTTTTGTAATTAGCGTATAAAAAGTATGATGAGCTGGAATAAAAGCTGTATGTCTTGACATCCCTTGTAGGAGTGGGACAATAAGTCTGAAGGAAAAAGACTTGTCTTTGCATGCCATCTGTCCTCCTCTCTGACGCTTGGTCTAATTACTGCTTCTCCCTTGGCTAATGCTCCCTCATTAGGCACCGGGAGCATGTGCAATCTACACAAGCGCTGAGAAATTTGCACTAAAAACGCTAGCTGGAGCCATAATGGGATCAGAAAATCTGTCTGGTGCGAAAGGCAATTCACACTCACAGCTAAACGCTCATTTTGCTTTTCTTTCTGTCTGAAATTTGTGCATCATCCACCACAACAACGTTCGTCTCATGTCAGGACTTTTTCTCCAAGACGGAAGGGCCGCAAAGGCGTCCAGCAGGCTGATATAGCTCACAGTGAGCGAGAAAACCTGCAGCAGTTAGCAACGTGGCATGAAAATAAATACATCTGGGGTAAAAGTTAAGTAAGCATTTAAAGCAAAAATGAGGTATAGTAGTAGTATTACTCCTTAACTTATGTCAATATTTTCTATTATTAAACCCTCAACGATGTTTTAGTTAAAGGACTTTAAAAGAGGTCCTATGACATTCACAATTTATGTCATGTTAGTTATCCTTGTTATGCCCAAAGCCCAAGGAGATAAGATTACACCTGACTTTAGGACTGTGGCACATACATGGTAACGTCACAGAATTCTGAAACATCATTGTGGAACAAAATAATCATTTTTTGATGACGACATAAGCATCACCATGTCGTTGAAATCTCTAACGTCGTTTTTTTAAGTCACAGAATAATTATTTAATAATTCTTCTATGACAATTAATAATTATCGTCACTGAGATATCATAGAATTATTAAGCATCACCAATACATCAGAATAATTCAACATCAATATGATGTCATAGAAATATCAAAACACAAACCAGGACACAGTGTTTGCCCAGTAAATTATCAACTCCAACTTTTTTTTTCTTTTTGTTTTTTTTTTTGCTTATGACAGTAATTCCTATAATTATTTGGCACAGTATTAGAATTGCAATTAATCATCCACTTATTAGCTGCGTACTGTGCAATAACTCATCCACTTAGGAAAAAAATAGCATTATTTTATTTTAGAACTTATAGAACACCACCGTTTAGCTAATCTGTATTCCTTTACCTGTATATTGCGTGAATCAAAATAGTACTGATGTCATGGAGTGAATCTTTTTTAATGCTAAATATTAAGTCACAATATCAGACTTAAATTTTTTTTAATAAATAAATATATACATACATACATACATACATACATCAATATCTGCAAATAGACAAACATACAATCAACAGTATGCCACCCAAACTGACTATACATATTAAATTATATCTAATATTAACCAGCTTGATAACTTTATCATCACCAATCTTTGGCTGGGCTATTTCATTTGTTATACTCCAGTCATGCACAGCATTCTCCCCCTGCAGTGGTGACCTTCTCACTGCCCTGGACATCACCAAGTCAAGGGACATCACTAAGGTCATGACCCTGATTGTTATACACAAACACAGGGGCCAGGTTCTGTTCATCAAGTTCCAGAGCCCATAGATGTCCTGCTGGTGGATGTCCATATGAGGAGCAGTATAAAAAAAAAAAAAATGTGAGTCTTTGGAGAAGATGTTGTTGGTGTGAAAGATGTGAAGCCATCAGAATTCATATTAAAACATAATGATATTGCAATATGCGTTACAATAATGATTTTAAGCCCTGAGTGAGCAAGTGCATCTTATATTATTAAAGATGAGCCAATAGTGTGCACGGTGTGCATTTGTGCTCCCTCTGCTGGTATAGAATCTTTATATTGCACTTTTCTATGCATTGTATTCTACCCTCTGTCTATAACACTATAGCGTTCCATGTGATTTAAACTTCCAGCAATGTTCCGGCAATGTGCACTTATGTAAGTGGTTAAAGATATGCCTATGTATATAAGCTCTTTTCATCTTACTTCTAAAATCACCGCCTTCGTATATCATATTCTTCCACCTTCATCTTCTTTATATTTCAATGTTTTTACTTCTTCTTCTTCTTCTTCTTTTTTAATTGTAGGTGGTTTATGCTTCACTCAGCCTCAGAGGAAACTGAAGAGGCGAGGGAGGATTGAAGTGGCCCTCCAGCTCAGTGCAGATCCCAGCTCATCTCTCTCCCACACGGAGCCCAAGTCCCAGCCCTGGTCCATCTGCACCAGCAGGCACCTCAGCTGGGAGTGCTGCGAGCCCCAGCCTCCTTCTGTTCAGGTCAGAGTCTCTCTCCCACACTGACATCAGCTCTGCCTGTCACTCACAGAATCTGGGCCACTGATATTAAGAGTTCAACCATGACTGACAAAAGACAACCATCTTAATAATGTAGAAGAAGGAGGATTGTGTGCAGTGATCATTTGAGTTCTATTGTAAAGACAAGCCTTTTCAGACACAGTTCAAACCATGTCCTAAATTTTGAAATCATTTTCAGTGGAGAATGTCCATCAAAAGTGCAACTTAACTCAAGATGGGAGTTAATCTGTGTTAGTAAATCTGTTAAACATGTAATCTAGGGTCTTTAGGAAGGTTCAATTTGGGTTTTTTTTTTTTTTTTTTTTTTTTTTTTTTTGCGCATGCCGAGATGTCCTGAGTGGCTGGCTATCTTTAATGTGTGCAGACGGTGGTTGGGAGATGTGAGCCAATCCAGCCATCTTGTACTGCGGATCCAGGGCTGAGTGAACGCCTGCCATCTGTAGCGGCGGCCAGCGATGAGCCTTTAGCCAGCCCACACTGCGTCAGCAGCAGCCCTGGTACTCAGCCTTACTGCTTCAGACCGCGCTGGCACTGAAAGCATCCTTTTAGCCAGTGTTAAATGTCCTCTTCATGCTTGGTGGACAGAGTGTTGTGGGTGGTAGTGGAGGAAGTGGGGTCAGCTGCTGAGGACAGTTAAATCAGGATCTTTCATGGGCAAATGATTGATCATTACTGCTAGAGTTAAACTGGGAAAGGGATTGTTATCTAGTTGATAATGGCAAAGAGAACCAGTTTTGAAAGTATTGTAATTTACAGTTAGGTGAAAAAGTATTTATATCCTTAGGACAAAATGAAGATAACCATGACATACACAGCAAAGAAATACATTCAGAGAGGCATTTAGTGTGTCAGACATTTAGACAAGTCCCCAAAAAATGTAATAATAATAATAATAATAATAATAATAATAATAATAATAATGCCTATTATTATTATTATTATTATTATTATTATTATTATTTTAAGAGTAAATCAATAAATACAAATTCAACATAAATAGTTTTTAAAAAAAAACTTCTTCTTTATCTGAGAAAAACTTTATCTGAGAGTTTGGGAACACCCAAGGCCTTAGCAATATTCAAAAGTTGTGGAGAAAAAAAAATTGCAGTGTGAGTTCATTTTTTTTAATAGTAGTGGTTTTCTTTGTTTTTTGAAGTTTGTCTTCTGTGGCTAGAGTCAACTTAAATGGGGAAAGAAAGTCTCTCTCTCTCTCTCTCTCTCTCTCTCTCACTCTCTATCTCTCGCTCACACACACACACACACACACACATGCACACACACACACACACACACACACACACACACACACACAAGCACACATACAAAAGAAAGGCGACATCCTCTCCACACCTGAGGTGACAAAGCTCTCACCTCCTGAACACAACCAGGTGTGAAAGCAAAAACAATAGGTCTTTATTCCAAAAAGAGTCTTCTAGGTCTGCATCATGTGAAGCTCTGTCAGTAATGAGCCCCACCCCATGTGCCTGAGTTCAACAAACATCAGCCTTCAGATCGAAACAGATCTATTTCTATCCAAATGAATCCATCAAACAGTGGCGCAAACACCATAACTGTTCACTTTCAGAAGGAGTCAACAAGGGTAGGCATCTGTGATGTGTTTGCGAACACTTGTCGCTCCACCAGGGAAATCTGCAGTGTATTTAACCCCATTTTGCCTGTTGGGAGGGCAGCAACACCACAGTCTCAATCAGACACTCTCATCTCACTCATCCCATCTTGTTTTATGCAGTGCTCCATCTTGAGGGAGAAGCAGAAGAGAGTGATGTTTACCTATTCACACCTCTGATGAGAGCAGGAGAATTGAATTTGTGCTGAGAGTGGAATAATTGATTTGGACAGCTGCCATGATGGGAACATCTGGGCTCACCTTGTCATGAAATAAGTGAATGAAGACACAGAGAAGATGTCAATTACACTCGAATTACCCTGTAAATACATCTACTTTCCACAAATGAAGAGATGATTGTAGTCTGCTTATCATGTTGAGTATATATACTCTGCCCTTGCTTCAGTACACAATCATTCCTTGATATTGCAGATTTGTACCTAAGACCTATAATCATAAAGACCGTCTTGTGCTCACCCCAGTAGTCTAATATCCTTTTATGGTAAATTTGTAGAAAGGAACTGATTTATAATCTCACTATCAAAGTGTCACCCAGAAGAGGATGAGTCCCATTTTGAATCTGGTTTACATTTACATGTTATGTACATGTCTCTTAATGCATACGTGATGATCAGTTGTTTAAAAGTATATATTTTTTAAATATCATGTTGAGCGATTGTGCTCGTTTCTTGAGTTATGTTGCACTTTCGATGGACAGTCTCCATTGCAAATTATTTCTAAATTTAGGACCTGGTTTAAACTGTGTCTGAAATCACCTTTATTTTAAAGTCAGATGCAAGATCTCTGTTTACCAAATTTGATCAGTAGTGCATCACCTGCATTACAGTGGATGACTTTTAAAATGCCATTTTCTCTCTCTCTCTCTCTCTCTCTCTCTCTCTCTCTCTCGCTCTCTCTCTCTCCTTTACTTCACCCATCCAGACAAAGGTCAAGCTCCCAACACACCTTGATGAAATTACTTATCTGTGTTCTGTACTTAACAAATCAGTCCACCTCTTCCCAAGAGAAAGAGAGAGAGAGAGAATTTGAAAACCGAATTTCGGTCGTTCTACAGTGGGAGCATAGCCAATCCCATTTCTTCCATCTACGAGCAGCACGTGGCACAGCTGGGATTTGATTCTCGTTGTTTTACTCTTCCTGATTAGCATTAAACGATCAGGGTACAAATTACGGTTTAAACTATAGACCTCCACAAATCAATGACGGAACTGAATCTGTTTTTCCTAAATGAAATAAATGCAATATCGAAGGGTGTTACTCTCCAGCTTAGCTTTTTTCTACCCATCATCTTTCATACACCCCCAATTCTTGTTTGTCAAATCTGGTTCACTCGGTAAATTGGCTGCACAGACACCCTTCCTCTCTCTGCACAGCTCTGTGGCACTCCCATTTAAAACGTGAGAAATTATAATTATCAGAATTATGCTTTTAATGATGCGTTAATTAGACTCCTACAGTGAGATTAGCAAGTGCTTATGAATTATTAACTGTGAAGTCTTTCCAGAATTTTAACAGGCAGGACAAACTAAATTTGCTTTTCCTGATGATTAGTGTGCTTCAAAATAACACAACAGACTGTGGTACATATGCTTACGATTACAACTTTAAATGCATTTCTTTAACTCTCTCACATGCTGGCAGTTTTGTGCCAAGGTTCTTTGAAATGCAACCTATTGGGCAAAGAGCCTCACAGACTGATTTTTTTCTCATTAGCGGAAAAAGCATTTAATGAGTCATCCGTGATTAACCCAATAAATCTTTTGAACTCAAAATGGCCATGACTGAGTTGATGCCTGTTCATTTTCTCTTTCCTAATCGAACACCATCGGAAATACACTGGCCATTTGATTACTTTGCTAGTGAAATTCTCGTCTGTCATGCTCCAGTTTGCAGTGTGAAAACAATCTTGAAGTTACAACCAGCCAAATGTGTGCATTAAATAAACAAGTGTGCTCAGAGCCCATCCCTTGCTGAAGTGCAATGGGCCAAACTTAACAGAGCATGATAAAAAGATTTGGGTAATCCCTGGCTATAATAACTCAGTCGGCTGTTTTGAATTGGGAGAGGAGCTTCTGGCACAGCCACAGCAGGCATGGCCATCCACTTTAGGCCTCTGTGTTCCGCTCAGCCTGCTGCTGTATAAACTTTTGGATGGAAATTGGCCTGCTAATTTGCAGGATGTGGGACCCACCTCCTACTTAACATGCATGAGTGCAGATGAGACCCAGGAGTTTTTGCACGAGAGTCAATTTAGGGGAAGGAAGAAACCTGGCCTATGCCCACAATCCATTTTAAACAAATAGCACCTAAATAACCCATGTCCAAATAGCTAATTTAGAAAGTATTCACCACAAAGCGATTGACGTTAAGCTTATTATACTTAACAAAATGGGACAGGATCTGCGTCTGATAAGTTACATCACGTCAAATTCTGTGGAGTTGATGGATGGGAGGTGATAGGATTTGGAAATTCTCAACCAGGACAAGATAATTGTGGTGTCAACATTAGTGTTTGTTGTAGTCAAGCTTAATTATGATATCTATCCCGAGGTGCCTTACAGTTTACTGAATGCTGTTGTTAGTGACGGCACTCTGTCACTTTTTAAAGTGAACCACACAAAAATGTTTTGTTCCAGTCCCCATGCTCAGTGCTACCCTTATAAAAAAATTTACCATGGTTTTACTATGATTAAATTACCATGGTTTACAATGGTTTGCCGTTTTTCATGGTTTTCATGGTTTTTTGGGTAACTATGGAAACCGTGGTTTATGACAATGGTTTTATCATGGTTTCACTACAGTTAAACCCTAGTATAATCTTGGTCATAAACCATGGTTTTTGTTTTACCATAGTCTTTCCAAACCATGCTTT
>JAOVYU010000042.1:15002533-15025220 GCA_025674565.1 Synodontis membranacea
GACTTAAGTCAATGTCTATTATTCAACCAAGTTATGCTCACTCAGAGCACCTAAAAAACACCTGATAAATAATGTTTGAACACCTGTCAAAGAAAGTTAGAAGTTAAGACAAGGTAAGGAAGGTTTTTTTTGTTTGTTTTTTTTTTTAAACCGTAGTAGTACCATAGTTACCATGAAGTGCTATGGGTAAACCATGGTAGTACTATGGGTAGTACCAAAGTACCATGAGATGCCATAGTAAAACTATGGCTACTGCATAAAACCATAGGAAACCATAGTGAATTTTCATAAGGGTCGGGGACCCATCATAGCTTCCCTCAGATCTGCTTTATTGTTGTATTGCATGAGTCACATTATCAGATTAATGTTTTTCAACAAATAGTCTGTAGAGCTTGATGAACAGCATGCAAAATGACGGCAAAATATAAGAAAGAAAAAAATTGGATTTTAGTCAGCTATTGTTTCAAGTATTTTTTTTTTTTTTAAGTAAGTTCCTCTGCTGGATGCCATTAATTCTGTCAGCACTGGAGGGGGGAAAGCAACACAACACAGCCACTATGGAGAGGCCTGCCTTCAGAAGACGATGAACACTCATCTGTGTTTTGTGTTTTTGCACAGGTTATGCAAATCAGCCCTCGTTGACTCCCAGACTTGTTATAACATTAATTAACAGAGTGCTACCTTGCTCAATATTTGGTTACAGAGCCACTGTCTGCGGATGTAAAAATTTACAGGATTCTAATTTTAATGAGACAGCGGAGCACAGGTGTGCTAATGAAGAAACCGCCTCATTTGAATAAGACAATGCTGTTTAGGGGGAAATTAATTAACAACAGCAGGAAAAAAAATAAAAAAAAGAAAAAGAAAAAAAAAACGACACATCTCTGCACAGGTTCGAAATGATGCCACATCGTTTCTCTTCACTGACAGTTGTTACCTGCTTATAATGCCCTCTTTGAGGCTGTTACTTAAGTTCGTTAATCATCTTCTAATCATTGCACTATTAAAATATTAGACAGATTCATTCACTCTAGGGATTAATAACTACAGCAGTGAAAGAGTCCCTTATCTATGCAGGAAGTCCCAGCTTGTGTACCTAGATTCCTCACTTCCATTGTCTCACTTTCTTCATGTCGTTAGCCTCTGTGTGTGTTCGAGTTTACTTTCCTTCTTGGCTGCATCAAGCCTGTCTGCTAGCTTAGCGTCTTTTTAAGCACTCTTTTCCATCTGAGAAAGAACACTAACAGCACCTTATTACAGCATGTGATTTGGAATTTTTACCGCAACAGTCAAGGAGGCGCAGATAAGAAAAGGGGAAAACCAAGATGGGTTCTCCTGAAGCACGGTGGAATGTGCTCTTAACCTTAGGCCTGATATTATACTGCATATTATTATAATGTGGTGCTTAGAGCAGCAATTAAGGAGCTTTGTAAAGTAAGTGTTGAATACTAAAAAGTGTCTCACACGATAACTCACGGTTCAGCTCTTTGAATACCCACTTGAGGGCAAACCTCTTACTTATCTTCAAACACTTTTCATTTCGAGCGTCCTAGCCTATATCCTCTCCGTCTAGAAGGAACCACACATTTACTAGGCCTACTTTACCTGGCAATCCAGAAGCATGTACTTACCCCCATTTGTCATTCTAGAAAATGTTTGCCTTAAGCCAAAAGCCACGTTAACATCCTGTGCGGTGTGTGTCTGAAAGACTGATGACAGAAACCCGTCTTTCTTAGTACTGAAGCAGTTTAGTAGTCACTCTTGCACAGGCACACCGAAACAGGTTAAGCATTTAAAGCATACTCCATTCGCACTGAAACCTTATTTAGCTATTATTTAGTCTGTTATAAGCTGCAGAAGGTAACCCTTGGAATAAATAAACTGAAGAGAATAATACCGAGCAAAACGGCAGTGTGAGTAAAACATGTTCATGGTGCAAGCGTTGCTACCAGCATGCTTCAGTTTTATCTGTAAAACTAATACCTATACATACAATTGTATCAATAGCTTTGACATGCAATCAAAGTCAGGCCAGGGGTAATTATATCATAATTCACTCAAAGTGGGACATGAAACTGAACAGGCAGCATATTTGTGATCATTCTGGTTTCCACAGGTGTAATGAGACTCATTAACATTACAGACTCTTTGTTCTGCAGCTTCAGGAAGCATATTTAGAATTTTTTTTTTTAAATGATCACGGGGTATGGAAGTGTGTGATTGAATTATGTTTATGTTTCACTTACACAAGTAAGTCGATGTGATACATTAATGTGTCCGCTGTAGTGTGAAGTCAGAGTCAGAGTCAGAAACGGCCAGCTTTGGGTGTACCCAGTACAATTCGCTTTAACTCATTTCATGCTCTACCCATTTTTAACAATTTGATAAAGGCATCATACTTTTCTGCTTATAACCCAGTGCTGCTGAGTTCTTGAATCTGATTCATCAAAAGGTATTGATTACTTTTCTTTAACAGCAGCTCTGACAGTACTGCCGACTATAATTCAGACGATAGTTTTCTATTAATGCGTTTCTATGGTAACCCAATCACAGCGACTTGCACGGCAGACGTTCTACATAATCTCAGTCTAATAAAAACGGATAAAAAGCATGCTGATATTTAACAAAAAAACATATAATCGGTGATATGGTGAACATCTTAGAGTGTCAGTGTTTTGTAATGGTCAAGGTTTTTTTTGCGGTGTGAGCATATTCAGGATGATCTATGTAATATTCATTTCGAGAGCGATCAAAAAGAGAAGCTGGTGAACTTTATAGCGTAACTTACGCGATAACTGGAGTTAACTTTTCCTCGCAGCTTTTCCACTAGATTAATTGTAACTATAAATTGATTTTTTATTATTGTTTTTATTTTAAAAAGGTATAAACCTTTCATTAATAAATTCAAACTTGCAATCATTGGCCAATTGCGGCGGTGTAAGAGGAATTTTATATGATGTGCTGTTATGGGAAAATATTTCACCATTATTTGCACAGTACCTCTACAGTGCATGCTCTGTCAAATTTCTTTTTTGAAATGAGCCAAATTACCTAAGACACCTAAGACTTGAGACAAGTTAGTCTAAGCTGTTGATAAGACTTGCTAATACTTTGCAATACTCACTGTTACTACAGTACCAGGCATGCATTATACAAATCATCATACAGTCATTACAAATCCTTCCTCATGTGCAACCAATCATTAATTGTGCAGCGCTCACAAGTGTTTTCAGGGTTGCTTAATATGATGTGAATTACAATACCAACTGAACTCTTAATCTCCTTAACCCAGCATTTCTTCATATATTCTGCCTCATCATGTACAATCTGGTATCACTATGCCATAGCAAATTTGAAAAAATAAAAATAAAAATAAAAATCTGATGAGTCTTTTTTGTAGCTGGAGTGATTTGCATTTCCCACTGTAGGGCTGATTTGAAGAAGGTTAACGGTAATCAGATATTCAGATACACATAATCAGAAGCTATGATATATTATTGAACCTAACCGAACGACCAAGTGGCACTGAAATGGAAATCCACAAACTAATCTCACTGAACTTCACAAAGACTTCAAAAAGATCAAGTTAACGAGAAAGAATAAAAGTAAATAGTAGCCCAAACTCTAACCACATGTAGCCAACTGTTTAGCAAACCACATGTAGACTCCTGAATACAGTCCCTCATAAAATCAAACCACATATTGTCCGAGCTTTCACCTGTGAAAAAAAGGTACTCTTGTTTTGTGGTGAGTGCAATTCATATATCGAAATGAAGCACAGTGATTCAGACAGGTCAACACAAAAGGAAGCTATATTAGAAGGCATCTGTTTGAAAAGAAAGTAAATCTTTTTTTTATTACTGTAGATTTTATTCAAATTCTAACATGACAACAATTAATAACTAAATACAGTGCATGTAAGAGAAAAGAAATAGAAAGCACAACTATAATAGTTACGCAATGGCCGAGAGAACAGTGCTTAGTGGACCTAATGGAGATAAGCATTAGTATCAGTTGAACAGATTATTTTTTAACATAGTATTATATACTACTATACATCAGTAGATGTTTCCTTAGTGGTTGATTTATCACGTTTTAACAAGCCTAACTTATTAATTACAACTGAGTGTCTGGTTGTGGGATATTTTTTTTAAGTATACCAGTTGGCCAGGACTTCTCCATAGTGATGTTGAATTGATGTTGGGGTTTTTTTTTTCCTTTAGTGGCTGCTTGTGCTCAGTGGTTAAAAGCAAACATTCTTTGCATTCTTTGTGCATTGAAGTTGTCTAATGTATAATGTCGCTACTGTGATGTGTTGGTTTGCGAGCCACTACTTCATATCCTAAGTAGTGATGGATGTATGCGTATATAAGCCCTATGGCATTCAGCTATCAGTACAGACACAGTACAATTCCAAATTTCCAAACTCTAATCATAGCCATGATTCTCGATCTGCATATTACAAGAAGTGTGATCACACTAGTAAAACACCGTGTAGCCCTCATAGCTGTTAAAAATTCAACTTTTACATTTTCTTCAGCATTGAGTCTCAAAAAAATAAAATCATTTAACCATTCAAAAAAAATGTGCTAACCTATCTCAGGGAACCATCTTGGGGGGGTTTTACAAGGTTTCTTTGCTGAAAATGGCTGCATTATTGCACTTAAATGGCTCACAGAGAGAGATTTAGCTAATATGAAAATGTGGTTAACTAGCATCCATGCTAATGGAATAAAGACATTAAAGACATTCTAATGACTTAGTATAGGTAATTATATTTTGCAAAATTTAATCATTTATTCATTTACTTCCACTCTATTTTTTGCATAACAGTGTTGCACTTTGAAAGTGGTCTCATCAGACAGTATCACAATAAAGTAAAAAAAAAAAAAAAAAAATACAAGAGAGGTTTATTCTTCCCATGATCTTCAGGAAATTCAGATGGAGCAGCTTAATGTTGAACAAATGACTTGTTTAATATTCCCAATATTTCAGCGGGGTGAATGTGTTCAGCTAACTGGGTTGAGTGAATTTGTTGTGGAACTAAAACATACATATTTTTTTTTCATAACCTATAATGGATGACTGATGGAAAAGCATGTTCCAAAGCATGATTCACACAGTAATGAAATGTTAGTATAATTTTGAAGTACATTAATGTTTAAATTTCAAGGTAAAGTGTAGTCATAGTGGCCTGGGACACTTTACCAATGTATAAAGTATCTTGCACCTTTACTTTACATATCTCTAAATATAACATCTGTGGGACACACATGGAGTCACCTGCAGATCCTAATTTATATCTTATTGCACATGTTGCAAATTTGAACTGAAACTCGTGTACACACTTAAAACCTTTATGCTACATATATGAATCACTACTCACGCTGCCAGTGTGCATGTTTACAAGTGAACAGTTTCAACTGGAATATCATGACGCTGTAGAAACGTGTAATGCATGTGAGTAGCTGCAGTCAGTCGAGGGAATGACTGTCAATTTTAAACCTGTAGACCCAAGTAGGATGTGCAGTACAAACTATTTGAGTAAGTAAAGATTTGTATATATCATGAACATGCATTTGAAATCTGTGTATCATGTGTAGTTAATACAATTAGGATTTAAGGCGTAGGATGCAGTTTGGATTGTATGACTTTCATGCAGAATTTAACTGAGATTAACCAAGAAGTAAGTAAGGGCAAGCCAGGGTCTGCCCTGGTTTTCTGGACCATGTGCGAGTATTTTCGCTGGGTCCATCTGAAATTTTATCATTTTTAATCCAAGTCCCACTTCATGAAGACATGATAGTTAGTGGCCTTTTGTTGTGATGCCCCCCGACATGCAGGGTCAATTTTAGCAATAGTTTCTTAATTTTTTATGAAAAAAATGTAATAATTAAAATTAAATTAGTTTTTGGCCTGTCCTAAAACCTGCTAGTGCCCCTTTAAATAGTAAAGCACCAGCACACAAACAGTGGATGTGTGATCATGTCGGAGAAAGCCTGCTGTCGAGTGTTGATTCGCACTGTCTGGCAATTGCCGATGGGGACGCGCGTCAGTTTTATAGCCGAGCCTGGAGAAGAGGCGTTGGCAGGCAAAGAAAGCCTTCTCATCAGTGTTTATTAATCACCGGCGTGATATGATACTGTAATATCTGTGGTATTTTTACACTCACTGAGCATGTACAAAGTGGCTTTGGCTACTTAGGACTAAATGAGTAAGACCAAACATGTCTGCTTAAGAAGTGTTTCCGACATAAATAGAATGACATGAATATGTGTTAAGTATTAGATGAAGTCTTTGATAAAAAGCCTGTATTTAGTCGTTGGTGCAGCTTGACCATGACCGTGAATGTGTCTTTGGAAACAAATTACACATAGAGATCTCTTTGGAGTATCTCATCTCATGCTCGCGGATGCATGCATATGCACATGTGCATCTCTCCTAACAATGTTGTGAGGCGGAACAATGAGCATTGCAGGTTTTGTTTTAAGTTTCCACTGTATGGCCAGCAAATGCATTCAGGCCTATAGGTTATATCATGTATGTCAGCTGTGGGTTTTTGTCCAGCATGTGTCATGACGCAGTTGCAACTGGCCACTCTCTTGAGCACTTGAACACTCAAATCATGCTGAGGTTTCCAACTGCTGCATACTGTTAATTGGTTTTATTACAGCAGCAGTTATGATCAGTGTGTGTGTGTTTTACACACATGATATAGGCAGAAAGGTGTGTTGTGAAAAAGCAGAAGTGTATTGTTTCAGAAATTCATAATAATTGCTATCTAAACAAGGAAGGTGCTTTGTTTATTTTGGGTACGCACATCGATTTGGCAATGTCTGAGGTAATACATTTTGACAAATGAGACATGGCTTTCAAAAAAAAAAAAAAAAAAGTCAGCGTAACCAAAGACCCGAAGAATGTGCTCTCTTTGTTGGATCACACAGACATTTCTTTTAATTGCTAAGTCTCATAGTGCATTAATTAGAACCTCAATGCTGATTCACAAAAACCAATCAATTACACATCTAGACTTGACTGGCAGCACCCTATAATTGGGTGGCTGCTTTCCTTTTCTCAAGTAGCCCACAGCCAATGCGTACAGACCAAACAGGTGGCAGCAGAGGAAACAAGCTCTTCCAGTCCATAAAACTGGCTAACTAGCTCCTGAAACTTGCCAGCCTGTAATTATCATATCATTTGTGTTGTAAATCACAGTGCCTCTTGTCATGGTATCATCAGACGTACGGCAATTTCATGCTGCAAATCAACAAAGACAATTCAACAAAAAAAAGACAGAGAAAAAAATATTTTTTTGAGGCCCTGGTGACACAGAAAAGGACCTGATAAGATGATTATGGAAGTGATAAGATTTGTTTTTCCCCAACATTTTTATTATTATTTCCTTTTTTTGGGGGGGGGATTATTGACAGGTTCACTTTAACACTGATTAGAATTTTGTAAATAGACATTTTGAAAAAGGTACCACATTTTATAAGTGTAGAATCATGTCTGTGAAGAAGACATTGTCTAATAAACAGAGAAAAATGTTCTGTGAATAAAGGTTGCAGAATCGTTTAAAACGCAGGACGGACTTTCCCTTCCTCAAGTCCAGACAGTCTTAATTCCTTCACACTTAGATCTCTGGGAAGTGCTTTAGTTCTCCTGTCAGCAGCAACCTTCATATTAACAGCATTGTGCTCAGCTTTTATGATTATAATTGTCAGTCATAAATAAAATTGCCTGTTTTTTTTGCCATCGGCTACATTGCAGACCAAAAATTATGGACGCAAGCAGTGATTCAACAACTTTCATTTGTTACGTTTGCAAATCATCCAGCACAACAGGGATGGGAGGGTTGCAGGGTAGGGAATGAGGTGTCTCGATCAGCATTTGAAAACGGTTTCACAGATTCCCATGCAAGGGGAAGGAACTGGGGAGGTGGGAGCATTAAAATCCTAAAACTTCATGACTTCATGACCACGTACCAAAGAGTCAACATCCGTTTCAGGATGGTTTTGCAGTGGGTGGCCTTTTAAGCCATTTTCAACCCATAGAATGCTGATTTTAAAAAAAAGAAAAAAGAAAAAAAAAAGAAAGAAAAGAAAAGAAAAGAAAAAAATTTTTTTTTCCAATATTAACCCCAGTATTGACGTGTTCTATCACAGTACAGTCATTTCATTTAGTTTACAGCTCAAGGAATAGATTTATGTCTGCAGTACCTCTTTAATTTTTTATCAAACCAGTTTTTATTCTGTAAAAAAAGTAGGAATAAAATATGTCAGGTTATTGTTATTAATATATCATGTCATGTTACCAAGAAACTGCAAAACCTTCCTTCCTGAAGACTCTCCCATTTTAGAAAAAAGAGGAAAAGCTATCCCTTTACTTCTAACAGTTATACAGCACTGACACTGGAGACTCCTTCCAAAAAGACGAAATATACATGCCCTAATAAAAAGCTATTACTCATACAATTACTCCTGTTTTCAATATTTTCTATGTACTGTATCTGTTATAAAATCTGCTTGTAAGTTGTTACTACAGAAACAATAACATATTAATAACAAGGGCAACATTATTAACATTAACCAGCCTTGCAGCTGGAATTACTGTCAGAGTTATTGTTATAGAAAATGAATCAACACCTTCTGACCAATCAGACGTAAGAATTCAACAGCACTGGAGTACAGTGAAACATATTGTCCATTATCATGTAAGAAAAAAGGTTTTATGTCTTACAGAGTTAGTGTAACTTCTAAATTCTTAACATGCAATGTATATGGATAATAAAATTAAATAAAATCATATTTGTTATTAAAAAAAATTATATGACTATAATTCACTTATTCTGATCTTATCATCAGCTGATATGTACCTAGTAAATTAATGTGGAAATGCATCGCGCTCAAACTTTTAGCTGGCAACGGTTATAGGTTATGTAAAAGACGGCTGGTTGCAGCTTGTCGCTCAATAATTGGGTAAATTATTGGGGTAATTATATAAATAACTCTCATTAGAACACTTATTTAGCAGTAAGACTAGCATATTTTGAAGTTGTGAAATTAGTTTGAGCACAGTCAACAAAGCCATAAATGAAGCGTAATATTTAAGGTCTGACTTTAATAGTTATGAACTGTATACCTATCCTACAGGTTTTGGTCTGTTTATTAAATAGTAAATTCATAGAATTTACTGGCAAATATGCTTGAATATTAAGATGATTTTAAGGGGTGAAATCCCAACAACCATGAAAATGGAAGAAATTGAAATCATCAATAAGACTAATTTTTAAGGGGGGAAAAAAACTTTAGCAATATTATAGTAATCTTGTAGTAATACTGCAAGTATAGTATAGTATAGTGTAGTGTAGTGTAGTGTAGTGCAGTGTAGTGTAGTGTAGTGTAGTGTAGTGTAGTACACTATAGATGGGAAGAATATTTTAGAGGCATTTCACAGTATTATATATTATACAAGTACTATAAATTACTATGGAAATCTTATAGTATTACTATAGTTCTTTTTTTCATACGGGCTGGCTATCACTGCTAGTCATTAATAATAACTAACCTGAATCATCAATTGTTTTGGCCCCCATTGTTATGCTTTACCACTTTACCACTTGTATTGCGATTGTTTCAGAAATGTAAGTCTGTTGCATGGCATGACATGAGAATAAATTTCATTTTGAAGCCATAAATAAGTAATACTTTAATTCCACAGAGCTCAAAAAGAAAAAAAACTGACAATAGCAGTTATTGTTTGCTAATGAATCTCAGAGCACGAATCAGCTCTGCAGCAACGGATCAAATTAGAGTGGTTTAGCGGAACTACTTGACTTAATGGAGCTGGCGAAAGAACACAGACTTGTCTCTACACCTCCAAGATTCGCTACCATCTGTTCCTTTGTTTACACCTCGCCGTTTCCATGGCAACGGCAGGAGGCAGGTAGAAGTGGGAAATAGTTCGACTACATGGCTACGCTCCATTACTGAACACTTCTTTATAATGAACTTAGAAAGCACAAGATTTATTCTAAGGCAAGGAGTGAAAATAGAAGCACACATTTAGTGGGTGTTGCGGTTGGAACTTGTGATAGCCGCAGTCATATGTTTTTTTGTGGAGAGTGTGAAAGTTCACAAAATTCAGTAATAGCTTTATATCACATCAAACAATAGTCTCTTTTGCCGGCTGTGTTTTTCTCTGTTGACATTACTTAACCTGAAATAATTTGAACCGTCTTGCTCTCGGGTCTGTGCATTATTCATGCTTTGGATCTAAATGGTGCTATATTGTCACCAATTATGAAGAATATGAATAATTTGCTCTTACATTGTCTTTCACAGTTTATATGCATATATGACGATAATGAGGCTGTCTATTGTGAAGAGGTGGCGAGAAAGATGCCAATCTCACATGTCTCGGTTGCTCTGGGCCTGAAGAATTAACAGGTGTAAATCACAATGCATAAAGGTGACATGGATTAATCTTTCACCTCGTAGAATTTGAAGCCCAGAGCCTTTAACTCATGAGAGCTGGATCTCATCTGTTTTCCGACCTTGCAAACACACCCAGGCGTGGAAAAGATGGATCGGAGGTGAGAATCACACAACAGATGAAAATAATTAGGCCCTACTTGGAGGACAGATTTGACGAGGACAGCTTTAATGGGCAGGCAAGGAAATCACTACAGTTTCAACATGGCTAAGGCAATATAAAACCAAAAGGAAACAAAAGTAAATTGCATATCTGCACTTATCAATATATACATTCTTCTATATATAAATATGGATGTGATGGTTTGGGTTTGATTGGATAGACAGTGATGTTTCTATTTAAGCCCAGTAGTTTTGCTTAATAAGTAAGGCAAACAAGTGTCTTTATCGTTAAATGAGTAAGTTTAAAGGAAATAATCTGCAGCAAAAACAGAAGGAAAAAAAAAATTAACCGATAAATAATTTTAAGAATTTCCATACCAGGTATGGAAAAGTAAAGAAAAATCCCTCATTAAGATCAGTGTTTTTTTTTTATTATTATTATCTAATCATCTGCAGGAAACAGGAAACAAATACAAAACGAGAATTTCAAGACAACAGATAAAAATGAATTGGTAGGGCTACAGTGCAATCTCTCATCCTCATTAAACCAAACAATCTGTCATGAAGTGCTACGAACTGTTTCTGGACCTTAAATGATATACCTAAAATGTTTTCATTTTCAGCATGAAGTAAATAATTAGTTAATTATATCCTTTCTGTTGATTTTTTTTTTCTTTTTTTTTTACTTTTAAATTTGAGTCACGACGAAAAGCAAAAAAAAAAAAAAAAAAAAGAAAGAAAGAAAGAAAGAAAAATCCCCAAACTGCTTTACATAGTAAGACATTTAACAACAAATTAGGTTTCTTGCTTAAACCCTGATGTCAGTGAAACTTGGCACTCAAATGCATAGAAAAGTTTGCTCATTCTGAACAAATAAAATATTTTACGTGTTCAACTGCCCTAATGCACAGAACAGGAGACTCTGAAATCTGTCAGATCTGCGTCAATGCCATATGTTCATTAAAAACCTGCTGCTCATTGCTGAGGGTTTTAAAAAAAAAAAAAAAAAAACAATTTTTAAATCTTTTTTTTTTTTTTTTTTACATTGCATGACACAGGAATCCACAAAATATCTTAAGGTACATCTAAGGCTGAGAGCTTGACTTCGGTAGAGAATTAAACGATGCAGTTGAACAGTTTGACAATTCAACAGTACAAAACAAACTATCCATCCGTCAGAATGTTGTCTTAACCAGATTGACCATAATACACTGAGAAGTGGAAGTGTTCAAGTGGACGGGAGAGGAGGGGAGTGAAAAACTAGACGCTCTTTCATGCTCTGTGATGAGTCCCAAACTGTAGAGGTCTGTTTGTATTGCATACAAGAAGTCTTGGAATCAAATCTTTTGGAGCAGTTCGAGCTGAGGCATCCTCGCTGTGCCCGCTCACACATAATTTTTCAGCTGACAGCACAGATTTCCGTTCCTTAGTTTTAACAGCCAAGTCAATTCATGACTAGGTCTGGAACTTGAATGGTAATAGCTTAGTTTGTTTATTATTTCTTTTCTGGTTTCCCCCCCCCACTAATTATGAGCTGCAGAGAGTTATTATACATGCATTCACAATGTTAGTCTTCAGAGATGACGTCTATGTCGTCTGAACTGCCCTGCTGAGTAGCGACTCTCCAGCGATTCACATGCTGGTTTCCCTTTCTCTTCTGCTGCAGGTCCGGCGATTCTTCTTCCAGTTTCTGCCTCTTGTGCTTAGTTCTCCGGTTCTGAAACCATACCTTCACCTTCAAGAGACAGAAAGAGACTTTGTTTCATGCCATCAAATGATCACTATATAGAAAATATTTCTTATAAACATCATTCAAGGTCTTAGGCTAGGTTAGGTTACTAATTTCTTTGGTGACAGCTTTGACTTTTTTTGGATTAAATAAGCCATCTTAATTTGTCACTAAGCCGCTATTATGTAGTGAATCAATGCATCAGCTGCCAGTCCGGCGAGTTGTTAAGGATATACATGTACAGGGTTTTATAAGACAGCTTAATCTCTTCATATTCACTTCCTTCTCTACATGAAGTGAATTCTTTAATTCTTGATATTAGAAATAGTGCCACGGCCCACGTAAAGAAGTGTTCTGAAAGATCAGGTTGTGTCTGATCCTGCTGACACCAAGAGCTTTCACATTAATGTCATGGCAGTCTGTATAGTGACACACGTTCCATTATCTGTGTTTTAGGACCTTTTTATACACTCATAGGAAATAAATGAGAAGAAGTGAGTTGCGTCGGGAAAATACTTACATGATTATTACTTTTAAAAACGTATTACATGTTCAAATACCCCTAAGCCAACCTGACTCAGCTGAAAACACTTGATCTGTTGTAGATCATCAGCAGCACTTGCGTCAACAAGCATGTGTGTGTAACACCGATTGTGAAATCCAACTGTAAATGCATGTTGAATACATGTCTTGGCATTCTTGAGGCCCAACCCAGGGTAGTGAAGGACGACTGACTTCCGTCCTGTGATGACATGATGTAGGCCTGAAGAAAGTGCGTGGAATGTGTGTTCGCCACATCCTGACGGCTCAGTGACTTGGAATGTGTCCGTGGTGTGTCCTTTGGTGTGTGTGTGTGTGTGTGTCTGTGTTGCGTTTGTCATGTTTTATCTCTCTTACCTGGGTCTCAGTAAGGCAGAGGCCATTGGCCAGCTGCTTGCGCTCCGCACCCACTACATAGTGGTTCTTCTCAAAAGCACGCTCCAGTCGCAGCAGCTGTGAGGGGGAGAAGGCAGTGCGTATGCGCTTGGGCTTTCGCGAGAACGGTCCATGCAACAGCAGGTTTTCCGGGCTGCTGTCTTCACCTGTGCAAGAGAGCATGAGAGATGTAACGGATGAGCGACGTCTTGCAAAGTAGTGCAATAACCTCATATAGTTTTACGGTTTGTAAATAGTCAGATTATATTGTCATCTTTTCTGCTATCTGTTAGCATGCATGGTCATTTTTTTTATTGACCTAATGAAAGATTTTATCACCCCTATTAAGGTTGAAAATACAATATAAATTAATAATAACATATAATAAAATTGTTACTACCATGTAATAATATTTTTCAGCCTATAATACAAGGGGATATGCAAAAGGAACGTGAATTTCAGAATTGCTAACATCGGTAGCCAGTGTTAACCATATTCACTCAGGTAAAGCATGCTCAAATGATTTTGTTTTACTGAAAGGGACGGCATTCAGATGTTTTTATCCATCATGCACCGTCACCCTGATTTTCATACAAATGCATGGCTGTAACGTCTCAATGTCGCATCGTAAGTAAATATCTTAGCATGAAAAGATGCAAAAACAATTGCTATGAATTTGATAGGCAGTTAAGCAAATATAAAACCCCCACATTTTGTCTCATTTCTTTCAACATAAGGCTATAGTAAAATGTAGTCATTATCAGTTCCATGGGGTGTGTGACCTTCATCCCACCGCAGGCTGCATCTGGCAGACCGAGTCCATATGCCGTTTATTAAAAAACACACAGAAGAGGCGAAGCATTTTTCATAAACAAATGGATCTATAACTCAGAGATGGGATGTGTTGGCCTTGAAAAGAATATTCAGCATAAGTGCAACCGCAGGCATGCACAAACAAAGTTTGTCCCATCAGAGCGGTTGAACCTTTGGACAGTGCAGGCCACTGAGCTGGGACACGATGAGCTATTGTTAATGAAAAACTAACCAAAATGTATCGGAGGTGCAGGTGTGCACCAACAGATGTACATTAAGCATACACATCTTCTGAATAGATGTTGTAACTTCAACCACATTGTTGGAAATTAGCTAGGCATACAAATAAGGTTAGTATGTATTTAAATCTCACGATGCCTTCATCTGTCCATTTTCAAAGTTAATTTTTTTTTTTAGTACGTAGCTTTCTGCAGAAATTTTGATCCATTAGATCTAAATGTAATTAAAATCGATAAATCATTAATTATGTAGATCAATTTAACTATGTTTATTCTACTTGGGTGATTTTACCATACGCATGCATACCAGCAATTCAATATGCAGGGAATTTTTACTTTAGTCTAACAGCTAAACAGATGTACCAGTTCTCAGAACAAAAACCCCAAAAAAACATCCACAGAGCGAGAAAAGGGGATTACCATGAAGCTGCTCAAACCAGGATTTTACCTGGATCTCAAGACAATGTATATGAATTGATTCTTTAAAACAAGCATTAAGCCATCACAAGGAAACTATTTCATTTCAAAGAGCCCATCAGCAAGCCTTATGATATATTCTGTGCATGGGAAGACCATGGAAATAAAGAGCTGGTTTGGATCCATACATGATTTTGCTAGTTTGTTTACAGAGTTCTTGTATTTAAAAAATAATAATAATTAAAAAAAAAAAAAGGTTGTAGAATGCTTCATTTACTGACGGGTGCATATTTTCTGCCACAGAACTGTCATTGACAGTTGTTTTCAGCTGGAGTGCTGAAAAACCCTTTGAACATCAGAGCTAACATGCAAGTAGCCAATGCCTGGTGGAGAGGAAAAATGTAAACAGCCCCACGAGGTCAGAAGGTGTTGAAAAGTCATCCTGAAACTACAGGTGCTCTGAGAAGGGGCAGAAATAAATGCAGTGATTTTACAACAGTTGCTATTAACGTTATACCCTAATCCCTGAATGCAGAGCTTAGATATAAATTGGCTATGCTTGTTTTGTATAGCATTCAGACTGGCATCATCTCCATGTGTGGCATCACCTTGCGGTCTCCTTCGAGAGAGCTGGTGGAACATAGTGGCGGGTAGTGATGGAGATTCGGGCCTCCTGAAGAGCCGGCAGCCCCTCCGGGGGTTTGGGCTCAAACAGTCCCTGGCCTATCCATGGCAAGGATGCCCCCTCCATGAGGAAAAGGGAACCAGATGGCACCCAGATCAGCTTTACTAGCATTCCCTTGGCACAAACAAGCTTGGTCTTGTCAGTACTGCTCTCATTAATGGCATGGAGAAGGGTGGCATATAGTGGGAAATAAAGACACACTGGATCATTTGGTCTGCAACCACAGTGCAACAGCCGCCAATTCAGCCATCCCTCCAATTTGAACACAGTTTAAATCTGAATAGAATTTAACTACAGCCTGATTGCACACTATAGTAAAATTATATGTAAAAACCTAGTGGAGAAATATTTCATTTTTAAGTGACTACATTAGCACAAGCACTAAATTTTCAAACTTGACACACAATAACAGTTATACAAATAAAAATGTGAATTTTTATGCTGCCTTTTTTTGTAATTCTTGTAAAGTTATCTTCCTGGTTCTTGGGTTAGAATTGAATTGAGCACCTTTATTGCCGTTGTACAAAGAAATCGAATAAGATATGATTATTAATTATTTTTATTTCATTTTATTTTATTTTTTTCATTTAGCATAAGAGATATGCTCTAAAAAAAAAAATGAATTCAAAAGATGCTTTGTATGTTCGTGAAGATTAACTGCCATTGAGTAAAGCCTCCTCCAAAGTAGGAATTGATGAAAGTAATTGTTTTATGCAGCATTAACTTAACTTGTATTTTAAAGTAATATGATACTGTAAGAAGCCACCAGAAAGAGAACAATTGCAACTAGATAGAGGTCCAATTCTCCAGTCTAAAACAATATAACAGTCTGCTAGATGAACCCATAACACAAAACCTTGCATATGTACAACAGCAGGCTAGACAGGGATCCTGTTTACACTGTGCTGCATGAGAGATCAAAGGACACAGCGTTTTTGGTTGTTCAGGAAGTGACTAACTTAAAATCCTATATACACATTAGTGCTGAAAAAAAAAGTGACACTCATAATAGGTAATCCTGTCCCACTCAATCCCCTCAGCTATATTTAGCCTTGTCCAAACAGTAGTTTTCTAGGTTATTGGACACCATCAGTGAGTGGATCACCTCTGTCCATAAACAAAGAGACTCTATCTGAGTCCCCGGATCTGAGTAACAGCAACAACAACCTCAGACTTCCACCAATTACCTGTGTCCTATGCCCCCAGGGCCTTTGGCTGATCTGAGTGCGTCACCCAGCACACCTGATGTGGCTGAGCTTTCTCACTTCGCCTTGCAGCAAAGACAGCCATGTCAGACGCAGCGAGTCTGTTGCTTTAACAAATTGACTTGTAAGCAAGACCACCCACAATCAGTTTTATTCACTAAGCACTAAAACAAACAACACAAGCAAATGATCCAAATGCATAAAGAGAGAGATCCGACTACTCTCAGCAGTTTCTCCTGAATTTATGGATATGATCTCGTGTTTTAGAGAATAATTCTAAAATCAGGCTTTTCATGCAAAAATCCTGCACTACACTGAATTATTCATCATGCATGACAATTCAGCCGTGAACATTTCCCCATTAAATAGATTATTTTACTAACATATTTTATATGTATAGTGCGTTTGTTACTCTCATACAAAAAAATTTTTTTACCTAGAATTTGCTTTCTTTCTTTTTTTTTTAATCTCTGTCTAGTTGTTATATTGAATCAGTTATAATCTTATCATTATCCTCTAGGAAGATGAAGAATAGGTCAGACATTGACGTGTCCTGTAGCAAAACCCACGAAAAGGAAAATCGCTCTGTTGTCAATACAATGAGCCTTACAGCAGCGAATATTTATGCGCTATAAGAAATCTTAAAATGACAGAAAAAAACAAAAATCTTGTCCTCAAACCTAAAAATCTTTTCAGATTTGAACAAATGATTCTGTCTATCAGTACCAGTCATCATCTGGCTAATGCAGCAGCTCATAGATAAACAATGCGGAATATTAAATCCATTTAAAAATAATAATCAACGGATAGCGAATTAAATATCTTCACCCAGAAATTTATACCTTTCAAAACAATTGATAATAAAATATATCCTTAATATTTCTTGAATTATTTTGTAAATGTTATATATATATATATAATGACCTTTATTTCTTTTGTCAAATATTTTTATTATTTCTTTCAAGTGGCGTTCTGTGATATGGAACATATAATTCCTATACTATATAACTGAGGAACTTAAAAGGCTGCATATTTTACAGTATTTTTTTGTTTTTTTTTTGTTTTTGGAACTTCGTGATTTTTGCTTAAAACTGATGAGTCCTTTTATTTTGTGCTATATTTTCATTTTTCATACAGCCCCATACATTTATCATTTCTTGAATGTGCAATCCTTTACACGCGCGCGCGCGCACACACACACACACACTTAATTCACGAACGGCGGAAGAGTGTTTTATTCTCCTAGTGGGATGACACGTGGGCGAAACTTTTTTAGTACAACGCCTGACCACTGAGTGTCTTTTTGTGTAGAATCTACGCCAAATGAAGTAAACGAATATATCAATCAAAAAAAGGAACAGTATGAATATTGTGGGTTGGTTGATCCTATAGTTGAATTTGACAATAGGAAAATAAATGAAATGTGATTTGGAGATAGCGCTTGACTGGACTGTGCATAACATTTTGCCTGCGGTTTTGTGGCCTGTATAGCTCGAGCCTAAAATAACACACCTGTTAGAGATTCAGCTGTGGGAAATGTGAGATGCAAAATGGTTCAGAAATAGGAGTTTCAGGTTCCCAAAAATTAGGCGTTACTCTCAGTTCAGATGTTCATGCTTAAATTAAATAATAATAATAATAATAATAAAAAGAAAATGAGCTGAAATAGATGCCGCAGGTATTATTTCCCCTGATTAATACTTACCCTGAAAGCGGTGTCCAAGGTATCTGTTTCTGAGCACCCAGGGGTAGAAGTGCAGGCTGTCCCGCTGGTGTGGACTGAAGAAGGGCTGAGTGGGAATGGGCAGGTGCCGCAGCGCCAGCGCGGAGTTGGCTGAGTGAGAGGCCGGATCTGGGAACATCATGTCCGCGTTAACGTTCCCGTACAGCGTCCGAGCCGAGTTCTGAAAGCAGCTGCCGAACGGAGCCGGGTGCACAGACTCGGTGTACCGCAGAGCCGTGGGGCGAATCGGTTCATCTCCAACGCTGGAGGAGTTTGAGTCTTTTCCGACCAGAGATTCAATCGTGAAACACTTTTTGTGCTGGAACATTATTGTTGTGCGATTTTTTTTAACCGAATCAAGATAAAAACCAAATTCCCCAAGCGCGTTCCCAAGGAGAACAAACCAGTTTCGGGGGAAAAAAAAATAAATCCCCTATCAAATCTCCACAAAATATTTTCTGAAAGTAATCAGAGTCTTTTCGCAATCCATAACTTGCACGTGTGCGACATTCCTCTCGGCTGTGAATGTGCTGCCGCGGTGTGCGTCCGAAATCGGGGATGCAGCTGCACTGTCTTCTCTGAGTCCAAATCCGGACAGTTTACTGATACTGACCTGACAATGTCACCTAAGGTTCATTCAAAACTCAGCTTTAGGATGCCGCGACAAACAGTCAGTTCAGGTACTAATGGCCACAGCGTCTGTTTTGCTTCGTCTGACAATCTAGATTGAACTCCAAGAGCGCGGAACACCTTGGTACACTAATATGATCGATGATCAGACAGCTTTTGAGCTCCAGCCTGTCACTCACTCACTCACTAACCTCAATACCTGCTCCCCGCTCTGCGCGCAGAGGTGTGGTGCGCATGCGCATATGCAGCCAAGCAAACACCAAGCGCACAGCCATTTTGTTCACGTTAAATTATTCCGCGTCATATAATAAACAGAAAATATTTCCTATTTCAGCTGATTCATCATTCCTTATACATAAAACAACAGAAATTGCTTGTTGTTTAAAAAAAAGCGGAGTTTCATGAGAAATATGTGCAGTGGGGGGTCTGTCAGGGGTCTGACCCGGTTTGACAAATTTGAAATTGCAGCCTGCTTTTGCTTGAAGGATGAAAAAAAATGGAAAAGTTGCAAATTTAAATCCGTCAAGTCATAACTTACTTCGTTAGTAAAGTACTCCACGAAGCAATTCATTTCTTATGAAATGCTGTTTCAAATATTTTACGGGAGTGAAACAATGAAACAATGCCATTTGCAGATTATAGCCATTTACAGTTATTCTAAATTTAGATTATTATTAACAAAATGATAAAGCCACTCACCGCGTTCCTTATTCCTTTTACTGCCAGCCTAGAATTTACATGAACAGGCCTAATATTCGAAATAATAAGCTATCTGAATCATTTGCCTTAAATAAATTGACTTTTAAATGTAGAATTTATGTAAACTACTACATTTACATAAAAATAACAAATGAATTGCCAAATAGCCAAGTTATAGCCAACCACATTGACCAAAAAGTTTTGTTTTGTTTTTTTATCAAAGGAAAACTTTATTTCAGAAGCTCTGCAGTAGAAAGGATCATAGATTAGGCTGGATGCTGAATTTTTTAACCCCCAAACTGACCCTTTATTTGAAGTGTGTTTAATATCAAATGTAAGCCTACTTTTCAATACAACCTATAAAACACAGGGTACGTTGTTTAAAGTACACTAAATCAAAGCTGTAGTTTAACATAGCATATGAGATTTTATGAGTCTATTAGGTGATGTGTCCCAGCACCTGAAATCATTTGCTTAAATGATCGCTTTACATGATGTCTGTCCTTAAATATTGCTGAATCTTATTGCTGTGTTTGCTGATGGCGAGCTTGCACTACTCGCCCAGAGCCATAGTGAGGTTATAACGGATGGGCGGAATTGGGAGGAAGTTCAGCATACGGAGTTTATGAACGCGTCCTAATGAAGCGGTTGCAGATCAAGGGGAGCAGGCCATTGATCTCTCAGCTCAGCGTGTCTCAAGTGCCTCTCCTTGTCTCATTTGTCAGTTACAATCGTTCGAAGTTGTTGAGGGAGGACGGAGGCTAATGGGCTAGATCAGAGTCCCGGAATCCCCGGACAGATGTCAACCCTTTCAGGACGAACAATCGCGGCTTATGCAGCACACAAAAACCCCCTGCTCGGGAAAGCCGTGTGAAGCACGCAGGCCACAGACCCTTCCGCTAGCTCCGAAAAAAAAAAAAAAAAACACCCCGAAAATCCTCCTCTTCTCCCTGCCCGCTCAATCCTGCAGCATATAATTAATAGCTTTCTCTGGCCAATTTTGGCCCCTTTTGCCTCCGACTCAAATGGTCATTAACATCTATTAATTTTGCCTCTGGCCATTGATTACAGATTGGGCGCCGCTGAAAGCACAGAACAGTTGGAGTTTTTGTAAGCTCTCCGGGTGTGAAGGCGAAAATGTGATTATTGTTCCCCTGCCTGGTACTAACTGAAGTTAAGCCTCCTTTGAAAATCCCGAAGCCAATGTTGGCTCTTTTACTGGTAGCCGTCTTAAGAGGAGATGAAGCGCCATCTATTCTTATAAACTTTACAAAGCTTAAATAAAGACTCATTAAAACTCTGAAAGTGGATGAATCTGAGACTGAAGCAATTTCTCAAAGTGTTGTTAAGTGAATTTGAATTTAGACTGCGGAATTAGGCAATCAAAACAGTTTCATGAGAGCAGATCATATAACTGAAATGTGTCCTCAGTTTCTGAACTTACAAACGAAGCTCGTTCATGCAAATACTTTATTTCACATATGTCTAAATAATAATAATAATAATAATAATAATAATAATAATAATAATAATCATAATTTCTAAAACCTAAAGTCTCGCGTTACTGAGAAGGCAGACAACTTCACAAGACACATGAACAAAACTCCTGTTTATAAAAATAATAAAAAATTAATTCTAGGTTAACATAATATTTTATGTCCAAAGTGTTATTGTGTTCGTTCTGCAATGTTTTTAAATGATTATTATTTGTAGCGTTTTCGGCGTAGCTTTAAAATGAAAAAAAAAAATTTTTTTAAGATTAATTCAAAAAGTGTAGGCTATTCCAACAAATTTGCTTTAATCACAGTTCACAGAGATCACGAATCTCAGGCCTAAAGTTTAACAGCCTATCGAAAAAGCATGTGAAATGTAATCTCTTTGGTTTTGATAACAACACGTCAGTTTTTTGGAAGATAAAAGACAGAAGGACATAAAGATTATTTATCTCTAATTTCACACGGGATTGTTCTGTGTTTTTTGTTTGTTTGTTTTTGGGGGGGTTTTGTTGCTTTTTTTGTTCTTCGTTAAAAATGCATTTAACAGCAAAGCATGATGGCATGCTAATAGCTGTAGTAATTGTTGGGTCCATTTCAAAAGCTTAATTGATGGTTATTTAATGTACACCGCATTCCTATGAAGCGTCGTGACACAGCTTGCGAATCTTGTATAAAGAGTCTCATTATTTCATCACAGTTAATCTGATCTGATTGTGGGAATCTGGGTGCTGAGACTGAAAGCTGCTACTTCCTTATACACACTGCCCTCTGGCGTTCAACAGTGCAGGGATGCGGGGAGAAGAGGCAGTTCCTCAGCTAGTTTTATTAAATCTGCAGGCTAATAAATCGCCAGTAGGCCTAGACATCACTGTAGGTTAAGCAATGTAAAATATTTGAGACATAAAATGCCAAAACTAAAATACAATATAACGAGCACATGCATCTTGTGGACCTCATCCTGTCGTATAATAAACAGCCTAAGAACTCTTTCTGGGTTATTAAAAATAAATAAATAAATAAATAAAATGCTATTTTACATTTTATGCTTTATTTTCTAAATAATTGTTCCATATTTTAGCCGAGTGCAAATTTAGCCAACCTCATTCATTTATCCATGCAATTGTCATTGAAGCTATACTAGGGTTGATCCTACTGCTACTACTAAATAATAATAATAATAATAATAATAATAATAATAATAAACGATGTATTTATTCTCAAGGGAAAAGACAGGCTCAGAAACATTCAGGAAAATATTGATAAAATTGTAATAATAAAATATAAATGTTAAAAAAAAATCCATAAAAAACACATTATTTTAAAATCCACACCTTACCACACAATGTATAAAAGAAAAAAAACGCTATACACAAGTGATTTATTTTTATTGTGAAATAAAAACATGAATAGATATTAAAAAAAATAAATTAATTAAAAAAAAAAAAAAAAGCCACATAGTGACATGATACCTTCATTTCTTGTTTAACAAGAATTATAAGATAGAGATTCAGTAGTCAGTAGTCAGTGTGTAGCTCAAGCTG
>JAOVYU010000042.1:15078042-15090054 GCA_025674565.1 Synodontis membranacea
GGATGGATGGATAGATAGATGTTGTTGGGACATGCTTGAACAGGGCTGGGCCTCTTAGTTCCACTGATGGGAGATTGTAATACAAACACATCCTATAAAGTGAAGAGCTTCTGATTTTGTGGAAACATTTTGAGCAAATCTCACATAAGGGTGTGATGATGGTCAGGTGCTCACAAATCTCTCCCCATGGAGTTTCTGTGGCTGGTATTTTGCCTTCTGCTTTTTTATGCTACACAATGTGAGAATTATACCCGACTCTTCCGCTAGATGGCGAAAGTGTAACACAGAAATCTGTGCTGTAGGTTTGTGGCTGAAGCAGAGAAGTGAAAGCACTCAGGAAGTAAAGCTGATTTCACTCTGACACTTCACTCTAACGAGCCAAGGCAAGGTAAGATTGTTTCATATCAAACTTTTCTTTATTTACTTCTACAGACAATTTCGCCTGATATTTCTGGACTGTGTAAAAGGTTTAGCTTTATTTATTAGTAGCGAAGAGCTTGGTCTTATCTTAGCAAAGTTAGCTCAGTAGTTTTAGCAAGCTGCTAACTAGCTGTGTTGACTGCAGTGTTGTTGTTGTTGTTGTTGTTGTTATAGACAAGTAAATACAGTTATATAGCTAGATTGCTTTTCCTGATATGAATTAAAACTAGCTGACCACGTTGTCATTATAAATAATATTTGCGGTATTTCCACAGTGTACAGTTAGTGTTTAGTTACTTTTCCAGTCGTGCGATATAGTAAATATTTTGTGAATATTTTGTTGCTAGGGTGACGAGAGTAAAATTGCACTTTCGTTTTTATCCTTACAAATGTCGAATAATAATAATAATAATAATAATAATAATAAGGGAAGTCATTATATTATCTTTCTCTTACAGGTCTGGACAACAGCTTGGCTTCGATCTGTTACTTGGTCCATGTTATATATTAACACACGATGTGTGTCTGAAGCCAGCAAAGTTCACACCTTTTGCTTTTGTTTTTTTTTGTTTTGTAAAGGAAATGATTGATCTGTCTTGAGTTAGAATTACCAGAAGCAAAGTTCAGATATTTAAGGACTTGTCATAAGCTATGAACCAAAACATTTCTTCTCTGCTCATGTAGACTGGACTCCTGTTTTGATTTTATATATATAATATATATATATATATATATATAGAGAGAGAGAGAGAGAGAGAGAGAGAGAGAGCATTCAGACCTAATCTTGGTTTGCACCATGGAGGTTACACCCCCGAACTCTTCCATCCCTCCACCTCTCCCAATAAGACCAGCTATGGCTCCGTCCGTGCAGCTCGGAGTCACCGTACTTTACACGTTTCTGTACGGAGTTCTGTTCTTGATCGTGTACGTCCAGCTCTGGTTGTTGTTATTCTATCGCCATAAGAGATGGAGCTACCAGAGTGTTTTTCTGTTCCTGTGCCTGTTTTGGGCAGCCCTCCGTACTACTCTGTTTTCTTTCTACTTCGGCGACGCTGTTGCCGCCAACCACCTGCCCACGCCGATATACTGGCTCCTCTACTGTTGCCCTGTGTGCCTCCAGTTCTTTACTCTGAGCCTCATCAATCTCTACTTTACCCAGGTAAGGCATATGCAAGTCTCGTAATGGATTACTTGTTCTCTGAAAGCTCTTTCAGTTGTTTTCATGTGTTAACAGGTCTTGCTCAAAGCTAGAGACTTATTCAGTATCGAACCCAGGAAAGGACTGTGAGTAACACTTTCGGTGTGTTCTGTGTTTATTTATTTATTAAAACGTGCGACCCAAGACGACTAACCCTTGTCACTTTCCCATTTAAACATTCTTCTTTCTCTCAGGTACGCGGCCAGATGTGCGTATGCAGCCATGAGTGTGGTCTTCTTATGTGTCAACGTGGTTTGTGCCAGCCTCGGGGAGCGAGGGGGGACAGGCAGGGCCAGGAGCAAAACATGGACGCTGGTTCTAGTCCGTGTCTTGGTGAATGACTTCCTGTTCATCATTGAGGCCGTGTGTTTGGCTACTACACTGCTGCTCCTGACCCGATACTCACCCACCACCAGCCCTTATTTACACAGCAAGGTAAATGACAGTAATCTTAAGTTATCACTTGGTACTAAAGGTTCAGACAGTTGCTTTAATAATAATAGTGTTGAACAGTTTGGAATTTATTGACAGAACATAGTTTGTGTCCAGCCACAGTTCAATGTCCTCTTGTATTGCAGGGGACCAGCCTTTGCAGGACAGCCGTGTTGGGAGCAAGTGTGATCCTTCTCTTCTTTAGCAGAGCGTGCTATAACCTTACCGTACTCGTTATGTCACAGAATCACAAAGTGGAGTCCTTCGACTTTGACTGGTACAACATCTCAGATCAGGTATAGAAGCTTAATGGATTTAGGAAGTTCATCCATGATGGAGATGCTCTCAGATATGTACAAGAGTCAATGTTCACTCCTGTTTTTACTCCCAAGGCTGATCTTCGTAATGATCTTGGAGACATGGGCTACATTGTTTTCGGAGCTATTCTTTTCATATGGGAGCTCCTCCCCACGAGCCTGCTCATTCTCATCTTCAGAGTGCCACGTCCTCCTAAAGAAATGGTAAGTTCTTCTTATGATAACTACCTTTAAGAATTTTGTGAAGGAGCTCCGCATTTTAACATTGGAGTACACTGCTGGAAGTTGCGACTCAAATTAACAGTGTCTTTTTTTTCCAAAATAAAAATGGCAGGTGAGCCATATGAACCTGGAATAATCAGAAGTTGTGTAGATGTTTCAAACTCTCCGCTTTCGCCCCCCCCCCCCAAGCTCACGTTTGTAATGATTTTGGCTGATTTTTGTATCTCGATTTTTGTTTTTCCTCTTGAAAGTTGCAGCAGTGTACAAAAACTCCAGTATTTGAACTGTATTTACCCCTGAACCTACACTTTATTCCCAGTTGTGATTGGCAGGTCTGTAATCGTTTACTGTTTAATTGACTGCTGCTTATTTTCAAATGTATATTTGAACACTTTTTAGAACTGTAGTCCAGTCATCAACACCAGAACCTCATGTTCATATTTCTTTGATGATCCACGAGGGATGGATGGCGACACAAGTGCTACTTGGTCACACAGCATACGCCCTAATAGCAGGTATAGTACCACTGATGATTAAACGGTGGTGTCATGTTCCTGCCTTTACCAGTAATGTGTGAATACCTACCTGTGCAGGCTACAAACTGTATCTCACAAGGATTCATTCAAGGTAACCCCATGAGTAAAAGGCAAAATACTAAAAAAAAAAAAACCCACATTTTGTATTCCTAACAGCTGGTTTGGATCCAGTGATACGACTCCGCTGTTATTCAACAGGACAGATCAGACAAATCAGCATCACTCCTTCTACTCCACCCCACAGACCTGAGCACACCACAGGAGGGTTTTAGGGATTTGAGATTGAACATTCTCAGGCAATAATGCATCAGTACCTCAGCTTATGGAGCCTGATAAGTGATATTTTTGGGATTGTGAAAGGAATTATATAAATGTAACTTATTATATTTGCACTGAAATCTTGTGCACACACTGGCACATTCCATTTTCATGCTTCTAACTCATACAGCAGCATTTTAAACAGACTATCCTGTTTACAGAAATAATTTCCCTCACCTTAACTTGTATAACATTTTTTGTACGTTGAAAAAAATGAAGAGAAACTATATTAACAAAGTTGACTACAAAGCCTGATGTGCAGGTGGCTTTTCAGATTGAGGAATTTTCATTTTAAATATTTTTAATATGAACAATTTTAGTGAACTTTTTTTTTGCTGTATTTTCATAATTTTCTAATTTAATTGCATTATAACATAAGCTTCTTTGAAAAAAAAAAAAAAAAAGTATTTTTGCATTATTAAGGAATGAAAAAAACTGAGTTGAATGATTTATTCTGCATTATTTACAGATCTTCCTATTAAAATACTTTATACAGTATGTACAAGTTTGTTAATTTATGCCATACTTGATGGTAAATTCTCCCCATCAGAGAAAAAATCAGATCTGAAGAAAATTCAAAGAGCTAGAAATAATCAAGAGCCAAACGATACAAAAAAAATATATATCCATCTTTAACAACAAATGATGTTACTATTTCAATGTTCACTTTGTGGGTTTGCAGAAAAAAAGTCAAAGACTATATTTAAAAGAAAAGAAAAAACAGTTGAACTATGCATGTTAAAAAGACTGTGCTGTGTATTATTAATTTCGCACATATTACTGTGGAATCCAGCCTTCCATCGGTCAATCTCCTATACAACTTAAACATCGTCATCCTTTGGAAGTGTCTTTACATGCTGCACTGAAGATCTGAACAACATAAGAGCCCGCTGGGAGACATCTCAAGCACCCAAAGTGCCAAAGCAGGGTACGTGAATTATAAGAAGGTGAATTTCTACTGTATAAAGTCCTCTGTCAAAAAGCAATGCCTGGACTACTAGATGAATAATCAGTGGTCCAGAGGCGGTGTGGTGTCCAGCTTGCGTAGGCGGCGACGTCTCAATTCAGCAGCGCTCGGCTCCCCGTCCACCTCTGCCTCCTCTTCTTCCTTCTTTTCCTCCTCCTTCTCGACTCCTGTGGTTGAGTCTGGTTGGGAAATACCTGTTGCACCAGCGACAGAACCAGCTATAGGGAGCAAAACCAAGAATTAAATATCTGTCACAAAGGATTTAGTTATTGATGTACACAGATTCAAGTGTATACTAATTCACTCTCACCGATTTGTGCTCCATTCTCTTGGCTTGGAGCTTCAGTTTTGCCTGATCCACTCGCTTCACCACTGCTGCTCTCTGCTCGAGGAGGACTGGTGAAGAGCAGAGGAATCAAAAGAACGGTTAAAAATCTGCATGCAAAGAAGACATCTGTTGTAGTTTTGCAGCATTTTTTAAATTCCAGCCAAAGGTCATGATGTACCTGAGTGTAGCGACGGTGGTGAGGTAGTGGTGGATGTTAAGCATGGCAGCATCCAGCAGTGTGTGGATGTTCTGAAGGCACTGCAGTCTGGCCTCCAGGCCACGGCGGCCTTCCTGCTCCAACTCCCTCAGTTCTTCCTCCGACATTGTGGACAGAGACGGCGGGGGAGTAGGCATGGATGACACTGAAGGGCAAAAAGAGGGATAACTGAGCTCAGAGCAAGGGCTGGCATTAACTCTGAAGTTAATGGTACATAGTTTAGGTCATCCTGAAATTTTAGTAATAGTAGTGCCCAAATCTGGCCCAATAGATTTTCTTTCAGTTTTGAGTACATTGCACATTAGAACAGATTCAGATTCCAGTTCAGTCATGACTTGTTCCTTGATCTTCAGTATAAAGTTAGCCACAGTGGAACACCACACCCAGTACACCCAGTATACGATGCCTGTCCATCTCAGGGAATAATACACACAGATTTACAACAAAAGGCAATTTCACATTTCCAGTCTACCTACTGGCATGTTTTCCTGGCAGGTCAGAGGAAACCCATGCAGACACAGGGGAAGCAAGCTAATCTCTACCCCTACAGTAACCTAATAACTGCTACCTGTTGTACCACTGAACCGTCACCAGACACTATGACTTCACAGATTGTTTTATAACCTGAAAGGTATAATCATAATAAGTCACAGCATGCTTTCGGTATAAACCAGCTCAATAGGATTTGTGAAACCCAAGTGATTGCACTGCAATGTGATTCATACTCACTGAAGGGTGGAGGAGGAGGCATGGGCAGCCACGGTGCTGATGGGAATGGTGGCGGCATGGAGAAGGGAAATCCAGGCACTCCAGCCACAGAAGCAGCAGCAGCAGTACCATCTGCACTGGTCTGGCTTGAGCTACTGGCCCCTGATTCTGCACAAGCAATGTGTAAAAATTTAATTTATAAAACTGCTCTAGAATGAGGCAGATTAATAAAACCTTCCAGGGTTTATCAAATGCACCAAGATGTCAACTAGCCATCATACATACATTGAAATTAGCCACATTTTAATGTTTTGTGCATGTAACACAAAACATTAGCACACTCTTTCTCTGAGTGGTGTACTTGGATCATCATGGATCCAAGACATACAGTACAGATGGAGGTCCTTATGATGGAGGAACTCATCAACTACCACTAATATATGAGGAATTAATTGTTGTGGTTACGTAACTAATCGACTATCCCAAAGGAAGTTGTTTATTTCTTCTTCTGAAGTGCAGTAACCAGAAGATAATGCTCACTCACCTGCCCCTGAAGTTTGAGTTGCATCTGCACTGGCCTGTGCAGGTGTGCTGGTGGCTGCCTGAGCAGCAGGAGGAGCAGCAGGTGGAACTGCACCAGGAAAGGGAGCCCAAAAAGGGAAAAGGCCTGGGGGGAACTGGGGCATCACACCTGGAGCAACTGAAGCAAATACACGCAATAATTAAAAGAGAATGCAGTAAACATTAGTTTATAACAATCTCTGAGGTCTGGGGTTTACCATTAGCAGCAGGGGGAGCAGGAGCATTAGCTGGAGCTGCAGGGGGTGCTGGGGCAGCGGGAGCAGGAGTTGGGTTAGGCTGCGACGCTCGTAGGACGTCCATACGGCATGTTGGGCATGTCTGCTGCCTCTGGAACCACGACCGAAGGCAACTGTGACAAACATATATAAAAATTAGTCAAGTTATAGAAACACGTGTCTCATGAACATACACTATATGGACAAAAGTCTGTGCACATCTGACACCAGTATGTGGTCCTTCTCCAAGCTGCTGCCACAAAGCTGGAAGCACACAAATGTTTATTGATGTTGATGCTGTATCATTACAATTTCCCTTCACTGGGACTAAGAGACATCCAGCATGACAATGCCCCTGCGCACAATGTGACGAGCTCAGTGAAGACACGGCACGCTGAGGGTCGTGTGAAAGAACTTGAGTGGTCTACACAGAGCCCTGACTTCAACCCCACTTAACACCTTTGGGATGAACAGAAACGCCGACTACCCAGGCCTCCTCACCCAACATCAATGTCTGACCTCACTAAAACTCGTGGTAAATAGAGACAAATTCCCACAGACATGCTCCAAAATCTAGTGGGACGTCTTCCCAGAAAAATCGAGCTTATCGTAACAGCAAAGGGACTAAATCTGCACTGGAACATTTAACAAAGCACATGAGTGTTATGGTCAGGTGTCCACAAACACTTGTCCATATAGTGTTTATAAAGAAGAGCAAAATCTAGGTCCAATTAGAAAAGAAAAGCAGCAACCTTGAGTGAAAAATGTGGTTGCATGGCAGTTTCTTGGCCCCAGTTACCATCTCTTCTCGACAGATGATACAAACATTGTCAGAGGCTTGCAAGTCCTCAGGAGTTGCATCTGGGTAGCTGCAAAAACACAAACAGTATTAGACACATTTCAATACCAAAACGCATGTAGTTTTTGTAGGTTTTGGAAAATCACTTACAGTGTGTTCATGTTGCGAATGGCTCGTCGAGACATTATGGCATCTGTTACAGCCTTCTTAAATTGCCTGGTATGGAAAATATAATTTTGAAAAATAAAACATATCAAAACATACTAATTATACCTAATAATTTAATTATATTTGACTGGAATTCATTTCCTGCAGTTCTTTCTTTGCTATTTCAGAGGCAAATGTTTATTTTCACACCGATACATTTTTTTTTTCCTCTAACCTCTAAATGCCATGCTTAGTTAGACTTTGTGAGCATCCAGAGAATGCTTAATGTCTGGCAATCATGAAATGATGGATAGAAGCTAAGAAGAGGTCTCTCAAACATTTTGTTTCCATGAATGGCATTTCAAAATTCAAACACAACAGGAAACATCTGCCTGGAAAAAGACAAAGACGTCAATTCGGCTGAAAGTTTCTCAGGGGAGGAAGGAAAGAGAAGTAACTTTTTTCAGTCTAATACCACCTATAAGAGGTTAAATTACCTTGGCTCCCCATCCAAATAATAAAGTACACCACTGCAAATTCAGAATGAGTTTCCACATAGCCTCACCTCATTGCGAGATACATGGGGCGAATGGCAAACAGGGGAAAGGTGTGCACTTTGATCATGATGGTCATGAACGCCATGTACAGCAGTACCTTAATAAAGCCTGCAGAGGTTAGAAATGAGACCATGTGTAAAGGTGTGTGATCCATATCCATGTTTCAATATGCCACACTTTTCAAAGAAATATGTCCCACCTGTAAAGAGCTCTGTGTAAAGCATGTAGACAGCTTTATTTTCCCATGGGTTCTCACTCTGGAGGTCGATGGTGTGCAGGGTGTATTTAATAAAGGTGGTGAGAACCATGGTCATCAGAATTGCGTACTGAAAGGCATCAGAGTGAGAGAGAGAGAGAGAGAGAGAGAAAGAGAAAGTGATGAAGAAAGCAAGACAGAGAGAACAGGTCTTATTTTTTTTTACATGACCTGTGCACTGACACACTAGAACAGGGTTTCACAAACTGGGGCTGCAAACTCATGTAGGGGCTCTTGATTTACAAATGGGGTCACGAGAGAATCTCACAAGCTCATCTTTTGTTTCATTAATTTATTTATGTCATATTCAAGACACGCCACAGTTAAAATAATGTGCCCTTTTTTTTTTTCTTTTTTTTTTTAAATCTAGTGTAGTAATTCCCCTGTTCACCTATCTCCACTCTACACACTACCACTGCATGTCAAACTGCATACTTAAGTACTATTCTAGACAGCTACCGAGTACTAACACTAACCGGTTTTCCTATTACAGAAGTGTTTACATTTTAAAAACCTCTCCTGTTGCCTTCAAACCTACCAAAAGCTCTGTTTCACGCATCAGTTTTCTGAACTTCCTAGATTGATAAATACTTTTGAATGCCAGACCAGAGTTATCTACTTGAAATTGAGCGAAACGTTTTAAGAGACAAGAGCCTGTCGGTGTGTTTAACATGAAAACCTGTTGGACTGGAATGTTTTGGCTCCGGTGTGCCATCTAGTGAGTTCCGCTTTTAAATCTACTAGATGTGTACAAGATAGGCAACAAGCACGTGAACAATAAGGCCGCTCATATTAACACTGCTTCTTCACACAAATACAAAATCTTTTGTCATGTGAAAACCAGGATGCTTGGCTCTTGGCGGTAAGACAACACCCTGGTGTGGATTTTCCTAGAACAGCACAACACTGGTAAGTCAGTGCAAGGAACATTCCTTTGGTTTTCAGTCATTTGCATTACACAAAACAGTGTTTATATCTGAAACAGTATTTAAAACATACCTGAATACTTTAATTAGCTAACGGATTATTTCAAAAGGTGTCATTGTGAAATATGGCTGTCTCTCAATTTGCGTACTTGAGTACTAACGACTTGCTATTTTAAGTGTGTAAGTGTGCTCACGCTGAGAAGTGCGGCAACATGATGGTAGGGATGGCGTACTTAAAACTGTCAAAATGTCGAGCCTGCAATGCTGCACACTTCTCACTCTCAAAATATTTCCTGGAGGAAAGCATGTCATCAGTGCAATTTCAACATTGCATGAAATATCCATATCCATGTTCATTTTTAAAGAGGTGAGAGGGGAAAATATATATAAATATATATATATATATGCTGGCACATTTGTTGTGGATGGTTGTGCAACAATTGTGGTCAAAGTCTATGATGTTCAGTTCCAGTGCACAACTTGCCGTGTTCGATTTGAGACAACGCTACCCTGTTGCAATCCGTGCACTACACGAGTACATAGTATGCACAGTGTAATACACGGAAGCGCACTAATGGAAATATGCAAACTGAGATGCAGCAAAAGTTCCTTCAGATGAAATGGTATAAGCTTAGAAGAAGCTACAAATCACAAAAAAAGATCACCTCAAATCCAAAGACCAGCTGTACTGAGGCTCCTCTGCTGATGATGCTGTGGCAGGCATGATTGACAAATAAGAAGTCTAGTACCCCTAGCAACACCATTAGAGCTGTACAGGAGGATCAAGGAAGAAGAAAAAAAACAAAAAAAAAACAAAACATGATGCGATATCAAGACATACTTTAGAAATAAGGGTCAAAAGACATTGCCTACAATTCTAAGAGCAGGTGCAGCCACAAATTTTGCATGATGCTGAAAATAGAAATGTAAATGCGCTTGCAATCTGGGAACGGTTCATAAATGGTTTCAGTTTGTAAAGATGACTGACATAAGTGACACTGCAACGTTACGACTACAAAGTAGCAGTGTGCTGAACCGAGTGTGCTGAAGAGAACAGCACACTTGCTTCAGCATACTGCTACTTTGTAGTCGTAACGTTGCAGTGTCACTTACGTCAGTCAAGACGTAACTGGATATAGACGGCCATGTTGTCTGACTCCTAAAACCTTGAAGATAAAACCAAGTCTTTAAGGTAAAACATGCAGTACACTGAGGATCAGATAAGCCAGCACCAGACCACCTAGATCATCACAGAGGTGCTATTAATACAATTTATACTCACAAAGCACTCTGAAGTGGAAGACCCATGAGATGTTTGGACTTCTTTCCATCTACAAGACGAGTAAATAAACAAATAAAAGACTCTACTAATAAGAATTCTATAGCATTTTTAGTATGAAATACCAGTGCCTCACATAGATAGGAACAATCATTAACAATTAAGCATATCAAGGAAACAGTCTACACCCACTCATTACATGAATTACAAAGGAGCTTCACTAAACATCTTGAGGGCCTATACATTATTCCAGATCTTTAGATTGGTATAAGGAAAGTATCAGTCAATAAATGGTCCTCAGGATTAACAGTAGGTCTGAATAATATTTACGTACAAAGTCCACTCTGTCTTCAGCCAGCCAATGGAAGCACTTGAGGAAGAGCAGCAAAGTGAACAGGGCCACAAAACGGGGGGAAAAGTCGTCCCTGAAGACTGTAAAGGCTAAGCAGGTCTCTGTCACTGCATACCAGGAACGCTCGATCAGGTGCTGGTGGACGGAGGGACACGATGAGAAACGCGAGGCTCTTATAATATACACCTAGGCAGAAAAAGCTCAGGCTAAACCAGAACCCACTTTTCACAGATGCACACATGCATACCTCCATCTCTGCAGCTCTCAGTTGGCCAAAGAAGACCTTGCGCATGAACTTTCCCAGCAGAAACACCAACACGAAAGCCTGGATATATAAAACCTGTCAATGAGACAAGACTGCATTAATATCAGTGCATGCACAGGAAGCAGTATCTTCACACCAAAGAAAAAAAAGAAGAAGAAGAAAGAAAAAAAAAGAGAGGCATCCTAATTAAGCTACATTAATCTGGAGATTCCAGCAGAGTCACTGTGCTGTTTATAAATCCAAGGTTACAAAATTGCTTTTGTTAAATCAAGCCTTTGACTTTTAAGAGCTACACTTAAAAGCAGTCACGGACAGACAGTATCACTCTTCTGCATGACTGCCGTTGTACCTCTATAATCTCTAAAGCTGGTTTTAAACTGTGTGATTACAGTCAGTCTTTTAAAATTATGACCTGCCGCAATGTACAAGATGATCCTATTAAACTCTTGGCTGTGCACGTTATATTATACAGATTATACACTGTAGATCTTCAAACGAGACCTGCTCTTAATACAAATAAATTTACAGCTGCAATCAGCGTGATCAGGGCTTGTGTAGGAAAACCCTGGGGGTGACAAACAGGATAATTTCTGCAAATCTTCACTGCTACTGCTGGATTTGTAGTTTAAAGTCCAGTGGCATTTAGGAGAATGTTACAGCACAGGTTTCAGTCTGGCAATAAGTTATGCCACTGCCAGAATTTGTCAGCTGTCTTTGGTGGCAATGAAACGACTCTAACATCACAACTCGGCACCGAAGTGTTCTTTTATGATATGTGAGTTGATGTCTGACAAGCACAGAGGCCTGCTTAACTCTAAGTTAACATGAAGTCTGTTCTTCATATGATGATTATGATGATGTATCTGTCCTGCTTGTAAAAATAAGCAGCACTTATTATGAGTAAGTAAGTAATTATGATGGACTGACTAGCACTTTCATAATTAACTGTGGGGGGGGGGGGGGGGGGGGCG
>JAOVYU010000042.1:15110120-15126299 GCA_025674565.1 Synodontis membranacea
ATATAATATCTCATTAAGTATATCATGAAAAAGAAACCATGGGCTGTGATGTAGTTCAGGAGGATGTGAGGATGGGTGAAGAAGACACTTTGGAAACAGAAAATCCATAATTTTTCTCCAAAACAAATATAGCTTTTCATTCTTAGGTCTGGAAAAAAGTCTTTTAAATTCCATTCCTCTGCAGACTTTCCAGACTTGTGCAAGAATCCAGTTCCTTAGTCACAGTTTGTTACATTATGACTTTTTGGAAAGGTTTCCTTAAATGATTAAAGGCTCTATGCTTCTACAAATGTACTTATACTTTTTGAAAGAAAAAAAAAACTTTTTGAAAATGTTCTATTTAGGGGTCCTTAAATCTTTATGGGGTCCCCTCGAGTGCAACGTTACAGCCTCATGAATACACTGTACTGGCACAATTGCTTGACTGGCTATGTTATTCCAAATGTGACCGCCAGGGGGCGACGGTTGCCTATTTAAAAAAAAAAAAAAAACATTTGTTGACCATAGACTTTAGACCATAGGCCGCACTCAGAACTTTAAGAAAACCTTTATGTTCGCACTTGTTTTGCTCTCAACATTGCCTGTTTTTTTCTTTTCTTTTCTTTCTTTCTTTTTTTTTTTTTTACTTAAAAAGATCAAAAACCATAATCAGGCAGAATTAGAGTCCATATATATTGTGCTACCAAGTTAAGTGTCAGTCCTTCAATTTTAGTGGAGAGATTTCAGGAACTGGTTACTCATATTTTCATCAAACATTTCAGAAGCAGATATATATCTATATAGATATTGAAAGAAGCAGATATAATGAACTGGAAGGAACCTTCAACTGTCGCACACCCAATCAAGCCCCACTCATATCAAAACCTGCCACTGTAACAAAATGCTGCTTCTTTTAAGCTCAAGAAAAATGTGGTAATCGTCAGAAAGTGTCAGGGTTGGAAACATGGGTGATGCGGTTCGACAGTGTATTCTCACTGGGTGTCCTGTGTGTAATATAAGGGATCTTTTGTGGGTGAAGCCCACATGGTAAAAAAGCGGGGGCAGAGGGCAACAGCTGTAGCAGCATAGGTCATGCATTGCTAGAGAAGTTCTCGGCCCTGTACCAAAACATCTGTCTCTGTCTGTAACAGATCTGCCTGGACTGTAAGGACTGAAGAGAGGCTTGCTCTTTGATACTTAACAGTATCCATATATCACCTTCATTTTGTCACAGTTTACTTTCAGGAAAACTAAACACAGCCCAGTCACACTTAGTGTAAACTGTTTCATTCTCCAGACAACCAAAGCCTGGCTAAGAAGAACAGCTCAAACGATACTGGAAAGAAGGCATGTCAAAGGAAACCTATGACTTACATGAGATGGTTTTATGGAATCCTGAGCTATGCCTTTATTGTTGTCCTTATTAAGGATAGATTTCTGTGATTACTGCCATTGGTCTCTGTTTGCTGTTTAGCAAATGGTTCCTGTGGCCTTTTGTCCCTGTGTCCTCCTGCAACAGCAGTGTGGGCTTTGACATATGGCAAATCCATGCAGTGAGTGTCAACAACTCCACATATGTTTTATATTACTGATAACATCACCAATTCAGCTAGATTCCATAATTCTTCATATTTCAACGAGGGTCAATGTAAAACACATGTACCCGTATACAGACTAGTGTTAGTGAGCAGTCTCTGATTTTCCTACTCTCAACCACTAAGATTACAAAGCGTTTTAATTGAATGTTTAAAGTAAGGTAAATTGTATCTTTGCCAATTTAGTTTAGAATGTCCACAAGTCATCCCCTGACACTGATATGGTGGAAATTTTCACCAGAAACGCAGACTCGATCAAAGCATATTCTCTTGAATGGCTTTAAATAGAGTATGATGGATTTTAATAGCACTGTATAAGAACACTCCTTAAGATAAAAGCATGGAGGCCAAACGAGACGGCGTATCCTCACGCTCCTCTCTTAACAGTGACCTTTCAGTAAGTGTGTTTGGCAGGCTCTTGCTAGCCCACTGGTCTCCTCCAGTTCAAAACAGCCGTCCGTTGTCTGGCTACGAGACTAAAAGCCTGATGAAATGCTTCATTCAGAGCCACAGAAAGACTGCCAGCTGAGAACGAGCTACCGCGCACACATGTTTTCCTCCCTGATTCCATTAGACATACCATCCCTTGGGCTACTGCGGAACACTAAATTCCAGAATGATGGCGATAAAAGATATAAAACTAGTTCAAAATGCCATGAATGTTCCTTAATGCTACCTTTAAGGTTGGGTGTCTACATGCTGTTAACCTTCGTTAATTATCCTTTGTTCACTTGTAAGCAGCTTTTGGACCCACCATTTTTCCATTACGGAGTGTCTGTTATGAACAATGTTCTCCATGGATGTCTGATATTCGTGGGCGTTCCATCTGCATTATGGAATAAGGGTGACGATTTTATATAATGGTTTCAGTACAATGGGAAGCAATCGCAAGAACTGGAATTAGCAAGTAGTCATTTTAAACTGGTTTAAAATGGTCATTTTATTGTGAAATGTGTACAGATTGTTCTTTGGTTCCACACAATATTTCTACAGTACAGTGCACAGTATCTATTCCTATTAATTTTGGCAGATGTCTTCACCAGAAAGCCTTTGTTCATCCGCGCATTTAACAGCTCTACCAAGATTAAGCAGACAAAATGCTCACCACAGTGATGCGACTTTTCCCAGCCTAAGGGAAATTCTCAATACTGTATGTGCAAACTAAACTTTTTTTAAATGACAAGACAGTCTATGAATATTTTAATCAGGATAAAAAAAGTATTTATATGCTTAGTCTTTTCCCCCACTGTGGCTAGATTGGAGTTATGGAGGCATTTTGTCTGTAAGATCTTGGCTGAGGAGTCTGCTGAGTTGGTGCACAGAAATGACACATTTGGCAAACATGTGTACAGTAAATTCTAAGTGAACTGTGTCTGTTTTTTACATAGGAACACCTTCTGCACCATAACGAAAAGTAAACCTGACATGCACACCTGATGTGCACGGATAGCAATTTTTTTTTTCCGACTTAAACCATGCAAACATGCAACATGTATATAAAAAGTAAAATCAAAACAACATTACAAAACAAACAAAACAGTTAGCATTTCTCAAAATTGGCTCTAGAGCACTAAATCAGACTTAAATTGAGATACAAGTCAATTAAACAAATATATAACTAATCACCTTCAAAATGGTCTTTGGCGTTCACACAACGCTGAAATGCTGACACTTTTAACCCATCCATTTCCCCTGGTTCGTTGAAGTTGGTTTCGCTGTAAATCTATTAATTACCTCTTCACTGCTTACAGTAAGATTACTCATTGTGAATGTCAGTCGTCCAAAAGCAGTGGAGGTTGGGATTAACTTGAGGTTTTCCTCAAAAATACTGAGTTTACTTGACTCGGGTCATTGTTCTGCTGGAGCGACTGTTCAAAACCTTCTGGAAAAGATCATCTGACGATATGCGATAATTTGTGTCACCCTGTGTAGAAAAAAACCCCCAACAAGTTACACTTTGCTAAGAGAAAATGAATTTGAACTACTATAAACACTAATTTGGCAGAATATAACTCACCCTCACTGCAGAAGTACGCTTTGCTGAAGGGTCCTCTGCCTGGACACTTGCAACTTTAGGGGCTAAAAAAACAAACAAACAAAAAAAAAAAACAACAAAAACACATACATTGTAACAAAGGGCTGAACTGTGCATAAGCTTTAAATAAGTTTGTAATTTAGAAGAGCAGGATCTTACGCAGTGGCTTTATGATTGAATTAATGGCATGTACGACTCCATTGGTAGCCATCATGTCAGCATCGACAACCTGGACCCTGTTGACGTACAGAGTGGAGTTCCTCTAGAAATAAAAATAATAAAAACAAGCATTTACACAGTTACACCAAGTTTCAAAAAGATTATATAAATTTCTGAGTGCCATTCGGTAGTTTCACACAGAGATGTTGTGCTCTCACCAAAGCTAACTCTAGCGTCTCTCCTGACATGGGCTTCATTCTGGTATGAGAGGTCACTCCACCGCTAACAAGAAACTCCTCACCTACGTGGTACTTCAGAAGGTTGGCAAGCTCTCTGGGATCTCCTACACAGACCATTACATACAGCTATGAGTCATCTGAGAAAGAATAGGCATGTGGAGGAACCTTCTAGGAGATGAAGTGCACTGATCATGAGCTTTAATTATATAAGCCAGAAGTACAAATTGAAGTAGAGTACTTGTAATTTTGTTGAGATCAGCTGTGGGCATGGCACGGAAAGCATCACTGGTGGGGGCAAAGATGGTGTAGGTCCCTTTCTTGTTCAGCAGCTCAGTCATGCCTGCCCTCTGTATGTTGCCAACCAAGGTGCTGACAGGTAGTAAATTGGTAATACTCATTATGAATCCATCGTCCACCAAGTTTATCACATTTGTGAAAAATATTCAAATACGTGTTGGAAATTACAGGTTATAGATCATTATAAAACAAAGGTACTGTCTGGCATTTTGGTAGGAGATGATTTAACCTCATAAACATCATTATGGGGGATACATTATATCCTTTGGAATTATTATTATTATTATTATTATTATTATTATTATTTTATATCTTGGAAACTTTGTTTTTTGGAAACTATTTGAAAAATGAAACATCCTACATTACTTGGCCAAAGGTTTGTGAACACCTGGCTATCACACTCTTATGTTCTCTTTCCACTAACTGTTGCCACAAAGTTGGAAGCATGCAATTGTCTTAGTATTCTGTATCATTATAATTTCCCTTCAAAGAGCTGAGCCCAAACATGTTCCGACATGGCAGTGCCTGTATGCACAAAGTAAGGCAAATGAAGATATGATTTGTCAGGGTTGGAATGGGTTCGTCCTGCAAAAAGAGCCCCGTCTTCAACCCACTGAACACCTGAATCCTGACTGAACCTGAAGAACTGGAATGCCAATTGCACCTCAAATCTTTTTTTTTTTTTTTTTTCTCTTTAGCCATATATGACCTCAATAATGCTCTTGTGGTGGAATTAATAGCAAAAGGGGGACAAATCAGGAATGGGCTGCTCAAAAAGTATATATGCATATGATTCTCAGGTGTCCACAACCTATTGACAGTATAAACCTGGGAAGGTTCTATCTGCTTGCCATCCAAAATGACAGAACTGGCTAAACAATATACATATTCTAGTTACTTTAGGAAAAAAAAACAGACTTGAAGCCTTCATATTGGCAAGTCAGAGGAGTAAGTAACATTTTAGATGTAGACAGTCTGAAGATGTGAGTTAAAGTGTAAATGTGGACTGAAGATTAGTGAGACTTGTAAGAAGTATTTGTTTGGTTACAGAAACAAGTATTGCATGTTCTGCTGTATTTTGTTACTTTTGATGTTTCAAGCTAAAATTGTTTAAGAAGAATTTCAGGTTTTAAAAAGTAAAATATCTCGTACTGTAGCTCATAGAGTACACATTCAAAGAAAATACTTAAAAAAAGCCATTATGATCATTATTAATACGTTCAAAGTGTCTTTCTCTGCTGGGTTTTATTACCATTTATTAGTTATTTCATGAGATTGCTTAATAATAATAGACAGAGAGGAATTTATATAGAACCAAACAGTATGTGATCTAACAGAATTAAAAAGGTTCGACGTGTTTTCAGCTACTGTTTGAAAAATGCATTCTTAATTGTTTAAGCATTTCATTAATGTAAATTTGAAGCAACCAAGTGCAGGCCTTGTTAATCTGTAAATGTAGAATTTAAAACCTTTTCTAGATGGAGTATCAAAATATGAATGTCAGATTTTTTTTATAGATTCTTTACAACACTAACATCACAACGTAATCTTTGAATGTAATGTATGTGGGAGGGGAAGCAGCTGTATATACTCTTTTAATCCTACGTCTCTGGTAAAACCATTACACCCCTTTCCAGGGGATTTTTCCTGCTTGGGAATTTATGGAGGATTTTAAGCTTCAAAGAGGACTACTGAAAACACAAACTAGCCCCACATATCCTGTAAGATAATGGGCTTTGTGTCTGTGATTAGACTTTCCCTCTCCTGTCGTAGTCAGGCATGATTCAGGTTTTTGCCGTGAACATCTGCTCACCTGAAACGACTGTCTGCCTTTAGAACATCCATAACTGTGCCCATGGGGGGAGCCAGTATCTTATCCACAATAAGCATGGTGCCATGGCGGCCATTCTTGTCATGGGCAGCAATACAAGCATTCTCGATGCAGAGGTTCTGCAAAGGACAGAGCAGCAGCAAGTTCACATTGGTTTGCTTTACCCATGAGGGATGCTGATTTTGTGTTTCTTGGATGGCTGATGGTGTGTAAGCCAGCTGTGGAAAACGTTAGGGTGATCCAGAGGAGATGTTTCCGGTAATCTGCAAACTCCATTACGCAGAAGAAATGTGAGACTTTAAAAGCTTGAGATACATCACCAGTACTAAGAACATAAGAGGAAATTAAAGACTTGAAACCAATTTGATCATTATTGGGTTTCCTGGAGTTTCTTCTTATCCTCAGACCTAGAGGAAATACTGTCGTCCAGTCATGATCATAATAAATGATCCAATAATTAAATGATCTACAAAAAGCCACAGACACAAAACAATGTCTCAGATATTCCATATTATGTAATGCTTATGTAGTGTGTCATAGTGAAAGAAGGATGACAAGACTGACTTCGAATGTGTGCCTGAAAGAAAACAGCACATGTAATTTCCCAAGCCAGTTCTAACAGTTCATAAAACTGGTCGTAAAATAAAAATAATTCAACCGCAATTTAACACACATAATGGTAATTAGCATGATCTAGTCTCTGCATTGTTGGAACTGCAGTAATGGAGATGACTTACATTTCTGTACACAAACACTCTAAGTTTAGTTCCTTCAAGGGTTTCCAGCTCCTGTCCATGATACAGACTCTTGGAGGACAGCTTCCCCTTCAGAACATGGTTCCTCATCAATCTTCTCATCTCAGGTGTCATAGTAAAACTACCTGTTTACAAGTATAATAAATATAAAAATTAGTTAGGCTGAGAACGTTTATCGACGTAGTTAATAAAGGAAACGCCTGGAACCCAACCTTTGAAACCATCATTTTGAGGTGCTATCAGCGTAAATGCTTCTGAGCCTGAAAGTTGAGGATTTAGACCAGCATCTCTGAAAAGCTTAGTTGCTGTGGAAACTTGTGGATCACCTTCAGCAAGTTCCTTCAAGGTCTTGACTAGAAAACAAAGGGGGGAAAAAAAACTTCTGTTAATATAACATGAGATTCAGAAGATGACGATGAATTCGAGCGCTTGTGGTGGTACCTGAGTCAGGGATGAGAAGCTCATTAACGTAATGGACAACTCCATTGGTGCCCAGCTTGTCTGTGTTTGTGACAATTGCTTTGCCGTTGAGGGTCATTTCATCTCCTTCACAGCCCACCTCCAGCACTGTTCCCTGAAGTGTCTCCAATGGAGTCCCTGCTATAATGGACTCAGAGCAGTGCATGTTCTTCAGGATGTGATAATTCAGCAAATCTGGGTAATAAAAAAATATAGGCACAACGCTGACCATAAGTTCAATTTTTTGTTAGTTTAAATGTGAACAGACACTTGATTTCAATAATAATGTTGACCCTGATCCAAGTGTTTTATTCCTCTTATACCATAGCAATTGTCCAACATCTTAATATATTTTATTCATTAAAGAATGACAAATCATACTTTTATAATTCAATTGAATGTAGTGGAACATTCACAATGGCATTATCAATTATGTCATTATCACTGATGTTATAGCAGCTACAAGCAGTTATTCCCTCACCAACCTTTCTTTAATTCTATCACATGAAGTTAATAAGACACAAAAAAACAGCTTGAAAATGCTCCTCTTCACAATGCAAGTTGCATGAAGACATGGTTTGCCAAGGTTGGAGTAGTAGAACTTGAGTGACCTACACAGACCCCTGACCCCCAATATCAGTACCTCATTTAACATTTCCTCTGCAAAATGTATTAATATACAGCAAACAAGTAATACATATTGTGTATTGAAAAACATCTTCACTTATAATACCATGATATTTTATATAAGACGTACTATATACAACCAATATTCATTAACATGTTTAAAATAATTGATTTATGGAAACATATATATGCACAATTCGTACTGATACTCAAACTTACCTTTAAGAGCAACCGGATCGTTTAGGATTCTGTTCAGCATTTCTTCAGGAATCTTCTCAAATGCTTCATTGGTTGGAGCAAATAGTGTATAGGAACCCTGACCCTCCAACACTGTGGTAAGACCAGCATCATCAATAGCTTTCTAAAATAAAAGATTATAAGTGAATTCTGTGCATAAAATAATGACAGGTTTGGATTTTTTTTGGTGTCCAAAATATGAATAAAAAAATATATATCTGCCGTCTGATATACAATAAATAATGCACAATTGTTGCCACTATTGAGATATATTTGTTTAACCTTTTGAGACAATTCTAGCAAGGGAATAAAGAGAAAATAAATAACATCATACTTGCAGTGTGGTCAGATCATCATCAGTTTCGAGAAAAGACTGGACATTGTTGGTGACGGCTGTGATTACTCTGTCGACGACATGCACTATTCCATTAGTGGCGTGCTGGTCCGTCTTCACCAGCCTAGCACAGTTTACAGTCACAATCTAGAGAAAACATTTTCATAGTTATATCAGAAATGCTGACACATATGATATTCACTCATCTCCTCTAAAGATATTACTGATGCTACTAATTTAAAACCAGTGATTTAATGGAAATTTTACTGCATACTCAAATGTGTACAGAATATTCAAAAGATTCATGCTCAAGCACCAGTGGAAAAATAGTTTAGGGCTAAGTAGCTTGGCACAGACTGACTCCACAGTGCAATGTTAAGTAGCATGAGCAAAGACAATGCAATGTAAACAGCATAGCACAAGAGGCACGGCAATAAACATGAATGCTGGTGTTGTCTTTGGGTTCGTTGGTTTAGTCCAACCAGAAATCACTTACTCCACTGGAATAATGCTGGATATGAACATCAAAATCCTGGTACATTGAGGAAAAGGAGGATCCATGCTTGAGGTCATCTGAAGTCAAGCGCTTGTTAATCATGTGGTAGTGCAATGCATTGAGGAGCTCAATGTTCACATTGCTCACCAAGGCATCCAGAATTTCCTAAAGTAATAGTTATATTTCATTTTCGGGTTCTTTCAAAAGACATTAAGCATTAAACTTGGGTTAGGTTTAAAAACAGAAAACCGTACTATGGTACACTCACAAGGGGAAGAGCAGCCCAGGCTTTGTTACTTGGGGCAAAGAATGTGAAACTGCCAGGTCCCTCAATTTCCTCTTTCAGTTTAGCTCTGTCAGAGTACATCTTAGTAGTAGTAGCTCCAACCACCCCCAGGGTGTTGTAGATATTCACCAGAGGAAGAGCTGGTGGAGACCAAGAACAAGACATTCATCATATCACGTCATGAATAATATCAGATAATAAAGTATGTCTAAAAAACTTTTAACAAATAGCATTGGTTAAAATTATAAAATTCAAATTCAAATTCAAACCTGCAGGACAGCCCTTCTCTCCCAGCACCTTTTCATAACCAGGGCAACATTCATAGGTAATCACACTGTAAGGCAAAAATTAAGAGAGTAAGCCCGATATTACACCGCATCAATGATCATATATAGAATTCACTAGCAATTTCACTTGCATGAACCTGGATTCCTGGATGGCATGAAGAGGGAAATTAATAGTTATTGTTTAGTGACCAGCCCTTCGATGGATTGGTGACCTGTCCTGGGTGTAAACCACTTTGTGCCTCAAGTCAGCTGGGATTGGCTACAGCTTCCCTGTGACCCGCAATGCATAAGTGTTATTGATAATTAATGAATGTGAACGTTCAGTGACCTTTGGAAAATTTCTCTGTTGTTCTTCTTTAAAAAGTATTTTGTCATAGTTTTCAATAAAATGGCAAGAAATTATATTATTAGTTGCAAAATCAGTTATAATAATATCATCATCATCATTATTATCATCATAATTTATTAATTTATTTATTTATTTTTTTTATTTGTTTGTCCCACAGCCTGGAGTAAAAATCATCACTAGTTGTATGCAATTTTTGTATTTATATTACATACAAATAATTGCTTTGCACAGCACATGGTACAGAACCACATTGAGTAAATAAATGTATGTGCTAGGATATATTATCTGATTATATTTTATTTTATTATTTGAAAATGCTTGTTTTCTTGTGTATTATTCCTTTGAATCCCAGTGCCATTCCAACTTCAGTTGTTCACACTTTAGTGTACACACAGACTAGGCAGACTCTACTATTCCACATTGTTTCCACTGAGATGTGTTTCCAATAAATGTCCTCTGAGGTTTCAGTTGGCCCTGGAAGGCCATCAAATGAAATTTGTTTAGGGAAAATCCAGTGACACATCACCAGCCAGAGGAACCTCCAGAGAAGGAGAAGGAGGACTCCTGCCAGTACAAACAACAGAGATTTTCTTAAGAACTGCTAAGCTAAGGTACAAACACAAAGCTACTGGATACCGAGGACCATTAAATTGTTCTAGGGTTTTTGTTTTTGGTCAGAAATATATGGTTATCACCCTGCAATGTATTTCACCTATGTTAAATCCAGTTGGCTGACATTTATAAATAAAAGCACAGTCAACCCTGAATACATTTCATTCATTCATTAATTCATTTACTCATTTTCTATAACACATTTTGTTTATTTGGCTTGGGTCCCTTTTGAATGAAAACTTTTTGCAAATAATTCCAAACTTATTCTGACTGATGGAACATTTCTACAGCACACGTCTTTATACACCCATCTGCAGGAAAAGAGTTTTCACAAGATCCTTTAATGAAAATAAAAATGTTAGATGATGTGCTACAGTCACCAGATCTCAGCCCAATTGTACACCTGTGGGATACTATGGACTGACGTGTTAGGAAAATATCTTGACCGCTATCATCTCTGTTCATTGCTGGTGATCATTTCCAGAGACTTGCAGAATCTATGTCAAGTTGTTTCTACAATCCAGTTTCTTAGCAATAATTTGACTTTGCACTTCCTAAACTATGGAATAATTTCAAATAATACAGATGCTTCTTTAAGAAATCTTTATTATAGAAGACAAAGAGGATCCTGAGATTAAGGAATAAGGTAGACTTTTAAAAGTAGTAAGCAGACTGAAATGATTATCATCACAGACGGTAACTCAACTCTTATTTGTTCTCCGCCAGCATAAACAATGAAGGTAGCCATGGACTTCGGACAAATAAACAGCAAGGCTGGCTAATTCAAGCACAGTCTAATTTCCAAATACCACAGTAAGATTTCTACCAGAATGTGAAAGTTGCAAGAGGCTAATGGACATAGGAAATCTTTACTATATTTACTATATGCCTAGCCATCAGATATACAGCCAAGCCTAGCTGAGTCAGTGTATTGCCTTGTTCTCGCTAAAAATATCAGTTCCTTTAATGGCATGGATGTCAAAACAAACAGCCCAATGCCCTAGGCAACGTTCTGCAACTATACACCACACTTTTAAATGTTCTTTCAGTTTTAAATAACTTTTGACTTAACTTTAAGAACTGCTACAGCAAAGAAAATAGCCATGGTGGATACTCAAGGTGACACTGTATAGCCTCTTTAAGCACCTGCACTTTTACAAGCGAAATTACCTGGAGGGTTTTTAAGAGGGCTAAAATTACCAGGCATACACACTGAGGTTCCTGGCCACTATGGGACCATCAACAAGCACAGATTTGAAATGAATGATTAGGCCATTACGCTGTCACACACAACATGGTACGCAGAATATAAGCCAATGCCTGTAATGCAACACAATCTAAAATGAATTTAGAAAATGTTACTGGTGTCTGGGTTTGATTTTGTAATCAACGAGTGGTCAATTAGGGCATAACTCTTTTTAACTGGAGCTAGAGAAGAGGATAAAAATGGATTATCCTAAACCCACACCAAGTGTGTCAGTGAAAACAAAAACTAAAGCAAAGCCAGATAACATTCTTTTTCGCCTAATGGGTGAGATTAAAAATAAAACTCCAAACTAAAATGGGCCAATGAAGACTACTGGCCACGGAGTGGCTTGTTAATGAGCTGGATCAATTTGCACAGTGAAAAAATTAGTATTACAAAGACAACTCAGATACTCGTAATGGATGTGAAATGTAGGAATTAATGGATTATATTTTACATATATTGGATTGCAATACATACACTAGTTCATGCACAGCAAGGTGGGGAGGAAGCCCTGCTCAGGTTCTGGCCAAGGGACCCAGAGTGTATTAATCTGTACCAGGTCAAAATCCAGAGGTGTCTGTTTAACAAACTGAGCTCACTTTCACTCACTTTCAGTAACCGATTTATTCTGGTGAGATTTGCAGTTGTTCCGGAGCCTATACCACAAACACTGAGCTTGGGGTGGAAATACACCCTAGATGGAATACAATAAGGTATTCATTAGGACCGATTAACTATTTGTGGTAAGGCTCTTTATATTCTGAAGATCTGGCACCTTTTCTGGTGGTTGATTTCAAACATAAGCCTAGTGAACAACAGGACAACAGGGAACATGAGGAAATATTTGGAATTTAGAGCGATTTAGAAATGAAGCTGCTGTTAGTCATTTGTTTCAATGTTTCAGATGAAAGTTATCATCTTACGAATGACACCAAGAGAAGTGTTTATGAGTAAATCACCAGTGGACTCCAAGAAAATGGCATCGGAGTGTCATAAACAAGTTAAGAATGACAGTGGTATGTAGGTATGTCCTGGCTTTAGCAGCTCCAGTCTGTGAAGATAACAATAACTGTGAAGCCTTTCTTATGTTGCTTATAAATCTTTCAGTCTCTCCTCAACTGTCCTTCATACAGTACATCCAGACACACAAAGAAAGAGACTGTTCTTCCAAGATTCAGACAGAAATAAGCTTCTACACCGCCAAATAGTTAAATCAGGTTCAAGCCGATAACCTAAATTTTGCTTTCACAAGTCAAGTTGTGTCAAGCAGTCATTTCCTAAAGCCATTTGAGCACCCTAAGCAACTCTCACTTCCTCTCTGGCGTTCATGAGAATATTGCCATGAAAGAGACACTGTTTAGAACGGAAAAGATGAATAAAACAAGTCTTCTTCTGTCTCGCAGTCATATTACTCTTAGCTCGCAAACCCTTGGCTAGACTTCAAGAATGATCCATTGCGGTGATAAAAGTGTTCATATATATATGTCTGCGAATGTAACACTCGGCACATGTGGTTTCTCTTCGACCCTCACATACATGTCTATGGAATGTTCAAGCCAGTAACCAATAACACTTTCCCCCCCGTGGGAACATTAAACTGGACGTCAATCAAAGAGAGCTTCTGTGGAGTCTGGAGCAGTGCTTTGAGCCTGACTCAATCCCCATGGTATAGTGGAGACCACAGAATAGCAATCAACATTGTGAACAATTCAGCCTCACAAAGACTCAAAGCTGCATGGAACAGGAGACACATGGAAGACATTATTAGCATCAGTTCTTCAAACTGAACATGCCATCAGAAAGTCAGTAGATAGCCACATATCCTTAAAAGGTAAGTAATACAGAAGTGGAAAGACAATCAAGGACACGGTAAATGTTGAAGGCTTCCTTAGATCTAAGCAATCCATTTTGAACAATGCATCGTTTCCAAATATGCCAACTACTGATACTGGTTAAAATGCAAGAGTTTGCTAATCAGGGGCATACAGAAACAATCTATGACTCTCACACACATGCGGTATAACATCTCATAACTTCATTTTTTGTACACCCTTCCCTAGTTTCTCATTTTCATTGGGTAAACAATTCAACAGAAATGGTCCAAAATTACTTGGAAGAAATTACTTGGAAGAAAATCTGGCCATCTACGCTCCTGTTTCTATACTAAATACTAATCCAACATCAACATCCGCATTTCAGTTTCTTGACAATATAATGCAAGTACATTTAACTTAGTTTGTTAATGAAGTCAAATGCAAGGGAAAAAAAGAAAACATCTATGTATATTGTCTCATTTGATTTTTTTGCTAGTCTTTTAAGCATCAACCTTTTTTTTATTTTTTAGTTTCTAATGCTAATCAGGATCAATTAACATTGTGTTTAATAGTAGTGGCACTGCTATTTGAGATAAAATAACCTTTACTTAAATAATAGACAAGTGCTATAGGTGAGACCCCTACAGTCCACAAATGCCTTTCGGGGCTCAACCTGGAAGCACGATTTAACAAAATTCTTGGCAGATTTGTGCAGAATCTGTGGATAGTTACTTGTAACATAATCTCCAATACTGCAATGTTGCAAGAGTGGTGGAGGCGTGATTTCCCCAGGAGTCTTTTCCATGATTATTGGTTAAAGACTTAAAACCTGAGAGACCATTGCTGAATATTTACTTTGGATTCTAACATGTACTTGCAACTTCTCTTCATTGTGACACTTGGCCTCAACAGTAGAGGTGGGGTTGAACATAGTTCAATTCTGCCAGACTCCTAACCGCTACACCATTAGTACCTATGAGTCAGCTTGTGTCAATATTATAAACATGACTGACCATAAATTCATTATGCCCCCCCCCCCAAAAAAATATCAAGGACTTAAACCTGAAAAGTTAAACATTTCAAGACAGAATTTCTGAAGTTTCCTTTTAAAAAGGAAACAGTCCTACAGTGCAGTCATGGCTTTCAGGGAAATCCCAAAGAGCTGCAATACAACACCAATAAGGCAAAAATAATACTATAAGCCATTGTCAACAAGGCAGTGGTGGCTCAGCAGTTAAGACTCTAGTCTACTGATCAGAAGATTGGGGGTTCAAGCTGCAGCACTCCCAGGTTTCCATTGTCAGGTCCTTGAGCATGGCCTTTAATAAGCCGTATATCATGACTGACCCTGTGCTCTGACTCCAACTTCCTAACGTATATAGAAAAAAATATTACTGTAATGAATAAGTGACAAATAAAGGCTTCTTTTTCTTCTAAATGCCACAGTGGACATACTCTATGCACAGACAAATCGGTACATGTTGTTATAGACCATGATAAGGGTATACAGGAGCACATAAGCCTCAGTATCTAGGAACACATAAGCCTCAGACTTAAGCAGGGATAAGAACTTTCTTCTCCTTAGGCTATGGTGTCTGCTAACGTTTATCACTATTGATCTTTGGGCAGTGACTGGGAAAAACAACTGGACCCCGACACAGTACTGACCTGTTTCAAATTCCTGCAGAAATTTTCTAAATGTGCCACACATTAATACAAAGAGAGATTTAACATGCACTTAATGATGACAATAAGAAAATAACTGCTTAGTGCAAAAGCAGCGCACAAATCTGTAGCACTGTGTCATAACACATCAGTTATTGCTGGTTTTAACACACAAAATATTATGTTTATTTCTATTTATTACCAATTTGAATATAATGCAACTAAATCCCACAATCAACCTCATATTTTTCCAGTCCCTAAGGAAAATACCTAACTCATGTTGTGCTGTCCCTGAATGATCCCATGGGATAATGAACACTCATTTCATGACCTTTCATCTGTTGTAGTTGACTAAACTGTTGGGTATGTTGATACGACCATAATTGGTTCCCCTAACAGAAACCAGACCCAATATAAGTAAATTAATCTAAAGGCGAATACCACATAGGAATTTGAAAAAAAAAAAAACCCACTAATGCCATCCCTGAACTCCCTGCCTGACTGTTGGAAGGCAAAAAAAGAAGTTCATAATGAACAATGCATCTTTCAGCACAGCAACGTAAGGGGCAAGATTTTTCACAGACACACAGAAAACCTTGTTCTGCCTAGAATTGATTGAGTTAAGAAATTCTCACCAGGATAAATAACTTTTTAAAGGTGAATGAATGAATGAATGAATAAAACCACTCTGTACTGCCCGATCTCTCCTTTATGGGGCACATGCAAATAAACTGTTTTCAGACTTATAATACTGGTATAGGTTCCTTTTTGGAATGAGTCAGAAAGAATGGTTTGACTCTATCTATCTATCTATCTATCTATCTATCTATCTATCTATCTAAAAATGAAATATGCTTTGCGCAAAGTAACTTTA
>JAOVYU010000042.1:15170399-15192302 GCA_025674565.1 Synodontis membranacea
GTCTCTGAATTACTCTTACACCCAGGCTGCAGGTGCTCAGGATTCACACACACACACACACACACACACACACACACTGCAGTAGATGCATAACTACTTCCACTCCACTTTAACCAATAACTCTGCAACTGTTGTCATCCAACACATCACCACTGTAACATTGGATATTTAGCTGATCACTAAGCTTTAATCATTCTCAACATGTAATTTCTGAATAATCAGCATGCACCTCCAACTCTGGGGGTAATCTGCACTTCTACATTCAGTTCTGTTTTGTTGCAGATTCCAGTGTGTATGATGAGATCATACAGCCAGTCCTGTATTCTGGCTACCTCTACAAGTCAGGCTCCATGAACAAAGGCACTTTATCCCGCAGAACCAGGGAAGGTAGGCGACAATGTGGCAAACCAGTAGTTGGCAGAAGTTTATGAGCAGAATGTGCTTCTTCAGAAGATGACAGAAAAAAGGGTCTTTCAGGGCTTACTTCGCTGGCAAGCTTACAATTTAAATGTATTGAGACATCTTGCTGAGCAATGGTCTTAGCAGCCAGTGATTATACACTGTATGATAAAATGTCAAATATTTATTTATATGTTTTTTTGAGCAGATTTATTTACCACTAAATTATTATACCTGTGCTGTTTTATTAAAAAAAGTTTATTTATTTATTTATTTTTTATTTAGATTTCCAAAAGTATTGGTGCTCGGTGGAGAAGTCTCTTCTGTTTTATGAGTCAGACAGGTGCCATGAACCCAATATGAAGATAGAGGTGAAAGACATCATCTGTTTAGGAGTTAGCAGGCCAGACTCATGCACCAACAACAATGGCTTCATTGACAGGTATATAGCAAACACATCTATAGCATGCACATTCAAAATACCAGTCAATACCATAAAATCAATAAATGAAAATGAACATACAGTGATCTCACAAAAAATGAGATCATCAGACATGCTCAGAAACATTATCCAATGAATACCCATATATTCTGAAGTCTATCACTTTATTACACCCATTACTTTATGTGATTTATTTATATGTTTACATACAGTTTCCTTGTAGTAAAGATTTATATGCAGCATTTACTGGGTGCATAGAACAACAGGATATAGGCCAAAGGCACATATCTATGGAATAAAAACACATTCTAATGGGAATTAACCTGTGTGTAGATTTCACTTCCTTTCTCATTCCGTTGTCAGGTACATTGTTCCTCCTGACAGTGAATGAAAGGCAACATTTTATTGTTCAGTGTTGTAAATTGTTGCATTAAAAATTTTACGTAAAAATAATCCTTTTTTCTCTTGTTTAGGTTTCGATACACTTTTGAACTGTACCTGACATCTGAAAAGCTTGTCCAATTTGGCTTAGAAACTCCAGATGCATTACACAGTTGGGCAAAAGCTATTGGAAAGGTAATCATGAAAAACATCAAAGTTTACGCTCTGCATATGACCTTAAGCATGTCATCTGAGGGTTTCTGAAGAACTCTTGTCTATTCAGGCTACCACGCCTCTGAGCTGCCACTGCTTACTGACAAGGGAGTTTGAGCGTGTGGGCATGTTGCGCTATAAGGCCATGCTGGACCCGCGGCAGTGGAAAGAGGGCTTCTTTGTTCTGCAAAAGTCCAACCTCTTCATTTGCCCTGGAAATGATGGAGCTGCTGAGGACATTATCAATCTGAAACGCCTGCAGGAACTCAGTGAGTCTCTCAAGCCCACTCTGTTTTAGCTGGTTCTGTTTTATGTTTTGTTCAGCAACCATGTAGCTGCCAGGTTAACTTTTTTTGGTTGGTTTTTTTTGTTAAAAGGTATAGCATCAGAGACAGAAAACCATGAAAAGAAAGACATTTTGGTTCTAGTGGAAAAAGGAAGGTGAGTTTTAACTTTGGAATTTTGTGGCATTTTGCAAATTTATGAATCCAAGCAACCAAATAGATCCACAGAAGCAACCTGATCGAAATGGTGTGTATTTAGGACTCTGCACCTGCAGGGCATGGGGCGTACAGACTTCTCTCTGTGGTATACGGACATCCAGAAGGCAGCAGGAGGCAAAGCCAACACATTGAAGGACCAACAGCTGAGCAGGAACGACATCCCCATCATTGTGGACAGCTGCATTGCTTTTATTACACAGTATGGTAAGAGCACAAAAGTGTACATATGAATGCGCATTCTTTCTTCTAATGCAAATCTGCATTGAATCTGATTACAAGGCTGAATTAAAGGTAAGCAAAGTAAATTTTTTTGAACAGTCCACCTCCACACACAATGTGACATTATAAACAAACGTGACAAAAACTTGCAGTACCTTTTATGTTTAAAGGTAGTGTAATGACAGGATTTAACTTACTGTACTGTTGCCTGTGAAAGCTACCTTTAGACATTGTTCAAATTGCCATAGAAATGACAAATTGTGAAATTGTGAGTATGAAAAATGGAATGTGTTGTCAACTTGTAATTCATTTTTCCATAATTACTGGACTGACACTAATAGTTGGATAAAAAATGCAATATGTACAGTACACAGAAATTTATTTCCATGGCCCGGCTGTGACCCTTTGTTTTCGTAACAGAGGAAATTCTTATCACACAGAGAAAATATAGTCTTGCTGTATTTCCACTCTTCTGTTTTCCTGTTCAGACCTCAAGTACTTGATGTAGAAAGAATGCACTATTCATGCTTTTCACAGGAAAGCTTCTGGAAGTACCTGACTTAAAGATCTTTAAACTACAGTAAGCATCTGAAAATTCTCTGATAATTGTCTCTAGGTCTGGGCCATGAAGGGATCTACAGGAAAAATGGAGCCAAGTCCAGAATCAAGCTTCTGATGGAGGAGTTCCGTAAGGATGCCCGCAACGTGAAACTCCGCATCGGAGACAATTTCATTGAGGATGTGACAGATGTGCTGAAGAGGTTCTTCCGTGAGATAGATGACCCCATATTCATGGCAGATCTGTACCCATACTGGAAGGAGGCTGCCAGTCAGTAGTTTATTATGCTCTTTATAAAAATTTAAAAAAATCATATCGCTCTGCACCCATATGAGTATCAGGGATATAAAATTTCACTGCTTGCTGAGCTCCTCACTGAATATCTCTTAATCTGCAGAGATATCTAATAAGGCTCAGAGACTGGATAGATATAAGGAGCTCATACGTGGTTTGCCACGAGTCAACCGCACCACTTTGGCTGCTCTCATCAGCCACCTCTACAGGTTGGTTATTTCAAAATATACTGTTTCAGACTTAAGGTGTAATCATTGCTGAACATTGACGGTTTGTGGATGTTTCTATCTCTTTCTCTTCTTAAAAATGCATTTTTCTTTGTACTATATTCCCCTCCCTCAGAGTACAGAAATGTGCTGACCTGAACCAAATGTGCACAAAGAACCTGTCTCTGCTGTTTGCCCCAAGCCTCTTTCAGACAGACGGGAAAGGAGAGCATGAAGTGAAGATCGTAGAGGACCTCATCGACAACTATCTCTATGTCTTTGATGTGAGTAGGAAAACAGTATTGCTGTAATGTGGGACTCCCCCATGACCCAACACAACAGTTTGACGTGTGTTGAGGAGCCAGGGCTTGAGGCAGTTGAGCCAAAAAAAGACAAAAATGCCAAATAGCAGCAGTTACACGGAAAACGATCTGTCCCAGTAGTGTTGCTTTACCAATGTAGGTTTGTTTAAATAATTTGTCTCAAATTTGTGTTTTTAAACTGGCACAGTTACTGTATTTGGGTGAATTGAATTTTTAATCAACAAAATTGCTTCAAACAAATGACAATTACATTGGAAGTGTCATGTTATGTTCTTTGATCTTCTTTATTGATGTATGTGTGTTAATTTTATTATGGTACTAGAGTGTTGTTAGCATGACAGTCATACGTTTGTAGTGCAATTTGAGACAGATTGCTTCGCATTTATTTATGTTTACTTGAATTTCTTTTCAAGATTGATGAGGAACACAAAACTCAGATTGAACTGGAAATCAGTCTCATCACAACTTGGAAGGACACACAGGTTCAATAATATTTCTGTCACTTACCTTCTGAAATAAACCTATAAAAAGACGTAGGAGTAGTATGCTTGGCTTTAATGTGGCATGTACTTTTTGGATCCAGCTCTCTCAGGCGGGAGACCTGATTATTGAAGTCTATCTGGAGGAAAAAACACCAGACTGCTGCATCACACTGAAAGTAAGTACACATTTATTTGCAGTGTAGTTATGCCACTGTTTCATGTTGGAAAGCCTTAAAAAAAATGTTTATGTGAATTAGTTTTATAGGTAAAAGATGCAGTTTCACATTATGACCACATGGTGGCACAAGATCACTGTACCAAGAGAAACAACTTCTGCTTCAGTCTGTGTGTGTGTTTTGTCCTCTGCCTGTCTGTAGGTTTCCCCCTCTATGTGTGCCGAGGAATTGACTAACCAGGTGCTGTATATGAGGAATGTCCCTGCAGGTGAAAAGGATGTGTGGATGACCTTTGAAGCCATTGAGGATGGGGAGCTTGGTAAATAGATCCATTCCGGTCTGCTCATATAAAGGGCACTTTCTCCTGCAAGTTAATTGATATTATGTTGTATTCAATATGGGACAAAACAATTAGCACAAAACTATGCAGTATTTCAGAACGTTCTTTATTATACTAATTTTGGGGGGGAAATGTGTTGTTTTTTAATTAAAGAACGACCTCTTCACCCAAAAGAGAAGGTTTTGGAGCAAGCACTACAGTGGTGCACCATGGCTGATCCTAGTTCTGCATATTTGTTGGTAAAGAAGGTACCCAGAGGAGAGGTGATTGATATCTTTACAGGTGATTTCATATGATTTTTTTAACATACTTGCTGTAATGAAGTTGCATAACATTAAATAAATATTTTCAAACGAAAATCAGCAAAAGTAATTCACAGTTATTTAAAACTAGAGTAAGTAAATGTATCCTATATGAAATTTTCTTTTTCTGCTTATTTTTGTTCATAGCCTACAAGAGTGAAATTGTGAAGTGTGGAGTCCTCAAATGTCGAGAAGAGACACCAAAACTTCTGCAAGGGACCAAATTCCAGGAGCGTGTGTTCCAAATCCAAGATCACAAATTAATCTTAATGAAGGATAAGAAAGTATGCCTGCTTGTCATCATCAGCTTTTCCACATTCTGTTGAATTGTAAAATAAAAATTAACTGGAGAAATTGCAGGCCAGTGAATCAAAATGTTTTCTAACTCTTGTAGACCAATAAACCTGAAAAGGAGTGGCTACTAAAAACTATGAAGATTTACATTGGAATAAGAAAGAAGTTGAAAGCACCAACAAAGTAAAATGATATTTCTGTTGTTACATCTCGGTTACCAGTTTCTTGCTCTTTTTGTTTACAAATTTGACATTCTCATTAACTTGTCAAATTTGCAGATGGGGTTTCACTGTGATAATAGACAAACATCAGATGTAAGTATTTTCTTTTTGATTGAATGGGAGCAATGATCATGTACTAAATTTCATCTGCCTTATGTAGAGCACAAATTATAAATCATGTTGGTATGATTGTATTATGAGTAGTAATCTGTTTTCTCACCTTGACAGGTATCTCAGTTGTTCCAGTGAAACAGAGCTTTGGGACTGGATGACCAGCCTACTGAAAGCACAGGTATTACCCTTTACATGGGTATTTTTCATTGGTACTTTGATATCAGTTGCTAGGTATAGTTCATTGGATATTTTGGAATTGCTCATTTCCAAAATATTCCAAAATATCCAACAGTACATTAAACAGTACTTGACTAATATAGTTTGATCTGTCTCTCAGAATGACGACTTGCGGCCTCCTGTGATGAGACGGCACTCCTCATCTGACATCTCTAAGCAGAAGTTTGGCACCATGCCCTTAGTCCCGATTCGCGGAGAAGAGAGCAACACCAACTCCACCATGCTTTCTGCTAATCAGACACTGGTAATGCAAATATATTTAGCTTCACTGTCAAATTAACTGACTCGTCTTTAATGTTTTACACTTACCAATTATTTTGTTTTGTGTTCACAGAGGAAGCTTCATGATAGGAGGACACTATCAATGTACTTTGTGAGTGTGTCTTTGATTTTATTATTCTGCTGCTTCCATGCAGTTAGCTTGGACATTTCTTAAATTATGGCACATGCAATTGCTCAGTTTAAATCAATTTTGTAAGGCTTTTTTTTTTTTTTTAAACCTGTTAATGTATGTTGCCTGTTATGACATTAGCTAAGCACATCAAGAGTCGTCTTGTGGCACAGACTTTGCAAAAACAGTGTTTGCCTAATTGAGGAATTCCTTCAGATTTCCTCGACCCTCCCATTCCTGTTGGGAGCTGAGGTTTCCTGATATGACACCACCAGGATGTTGAGCTGACTCAGTGAAGATAACAGGATGTGCAGGGTGGAAGAATTGTTCCACTGCATTGTTATGTGACCATAGCCTTGAGGGCAGACTGGGGCCTCTGTGCAAAACTCTTGTGTTTTGGAAATGTGGTGGAGGGGTAGGAGGGAATCCTAGTAGCCTCTGGTAGCTTCTGGAGACTCCTGAGCCTAAAGCATTCGCAAGCAAATTGTTTACTGGCTTTTTTCTTTTGTCCACTGTGTATTCAGCAATTATCTTGTGGTTGTCACTGTGATACTAAGACAATGGTTAAAATCAATGAAGGAAGTCTCATGAAAGACTGAATACTTTTTGTGAATGTACCAATAACCACAAATAGTATCTGATAATTGGAGATAATCTTTTAGATAGTCGATTGCTTTGAAAACTTACCTAGGCATGTTGTTAATCTGGGGTGTAGTCTCAGGTACTTTTCCTGTTCAGATTATACTGTGGTAGGCATTATATTCATTAAGGGTTTGTCTGAATTCACATTTTGCTAAACTAAATAGAATGTAAAAATGAGTTAATATGTGACCTGTAGTGATGACCTACCATGATTTTGTTATACTGGTTTGGGCAGCAATGTGATTGTGTAATGTGTACTGATCTATATCATCTATATAAATATCACTGATAGCACTAAAAAAAGAGTTTTTGAGAGGTGTGTTCTGAAGGAGGAAGATGAGGCTTATTAGATGCTACATAGAAGTGAATAGTAGGGTTCCCCTGGTTTTGGTTTTTGAAATTCTGGAAAACCTTATTTTCCAGACAGGCAAAATGTTTTACAAAAAGCTAACATACCTGAAACTTTTTGGAAAAGTGGACAAATGAACAGTACAGTGGCCCAAGAAATAAATCCAACACAGAAAAAAACAATTTGGATGTAGGCCTGGGACAAAACCCATTAAAATTTACATGATTTAAAACAAACAAACTGTGGACAGTGTATAACTTTCATCGGTATATGTCACAAGACGTATTTTTATAGAAATGCAAGCCAAAAACATCTAATGAATTTTACATTAAGGTTGGAGTCTCTCACAACTGTAACATACCATAACATGCGCAACTGCTTGGCCCGTTTGTTCAGCCCATGAAGGTGCAGCAGGACTCGTTGGAGGAACGAGATGAAAGCCCAGAGCCACTCTACGAAGAGGTTGGCGACTTTGGCTTGCAGGTGCTGAAGTCTCTGGAGAACAGCTTTCTCTCCAGTGGCCATTCCAAGAGTCTGGAGGTGCCTCCGCGCTTCGAGAGCCTCGGCCAGGGGAAAAGCAGGTCGCTGGATCGCACAGTTGTCCCAAAACTGACCCGTTCTAGTGGGAGAGAGGGGTCTCTGGACGCGCTGATGCACGAGGACCCACCTGCCTCTTTAGAACGCAAATCCTGTAGTCCTTCAGAAGAGATGCTGTTGCATGAACTCTCAACACTTTTTAAGAAACCAGAAGATGATGAACAGTGATGTGCTGAGTGCCTGACCTAAGATGACCAGCTGCACTTATGTAACACCTCCCGAATCAGAAACTGGTATTGTATCCTGCTGTCTGGATGCGTAGTTCAGTGTAAAAGAATTTGAAAAAATATATTATAATGAGGTTTTTGGTCATGACTGTTGGTCATACTGTATTATTTCAAATACATAAAATTGACCAGTATTATAAAGATTTTATTATAAAGACATTTTTTCATCCTGTTTCTAATATCTGTAATTGTTGTATGCTCTCTGTATATAACTGGTATTTAATACCATATGACTTGCTTGTGTTAACAAAAAAGAGTCATATTAAACAGTCTTAAAAGCTAAACTGAAAAATCTCAGTTTAGTTGTTTATAATTAAGCTTTTAAAAGTTACTGACTCAGTATTTTGCTGAGCTGATAAATCCCAATTAATCCAACAGAATTGCGTTTCAAAAACTTTCTTAAAACTGTTTTATTTTTAAATGCCAAATTAATTCATGTGTAGCGTACTTCTTTTCACGTACCTGCTCTGGGACTTTTTTCACAAGTACTATTTGTTGTATATATTAATTTATTAATGTGTCTTCCAGCATTTCTTAGCTTTCAGATACTGGGGGATTTAATGGTGTTGATATTTGAGCCGCTAATGTAGGAATTCCTTCCAGCTTGGCTTTTGGACAGTAGAGGGCAGTGTAGGCTCAGCAAGTAGTGGCTTTTAATGCATTCCATTTTCAACAACGATTTACTGATTTTCAGTAATATTAGTAATCTACAGGCTATTAATTAAACATTTTTATGCTACTGTATAATTGTAATATTACTTGTATGCAAGCAATTGTAATTGTTTTGGAACATAACATTGTGTATCTTACTCAGTAGTCTATGACTCTTGGCAGTGTTACATGCCACCAAACACTGTAACGGTTGAGTATTAACTGCAAAATATTTAGATTTTTCTGAATCTTTTGCTGAAACTGTGTGAGAATACTGTAATATGTGAGTAGTTTTGAAAATGGGCTTAGGTTGTTGCTGTAAAACAAAGACTGGCTGCTTCAAGGCATGCTCAATAGATAAAGTGAGGGAAGATTAAACACTGATTTACACTGGATACCTTTAAGTATGGATGGAGTACATTTCCTGCATTAACTCAAGATGCATTAAAAAATTATTCCACATAAGCTGTATTATATTTGGGCTTGTTGTATAGTTTATATAAAAAAAACAACTCAGAACAGCAAACCACGCTAGTATTTTTCAACAGATGGCACCTCAAATGTCATACCACCAGATCTTGCCTGTTGTGTTATAAGGTTCTGTCTGGGTTAAAAATGAGTTGGAGAACCTTATTAATACAAAGGTCATAAAATGTAATACTCATTTTTTTTTCTCCCATGTATTGGTGCCAAATAAAATATTCAGTGTATTCTGCTGTGAATGGTAAATATAGCTTGACTTTCTCTGAAGTTTACCTTTCATTTTACATGCACTTCCTGAAATAAAGGTACCAATCTGTACTTTTCCTTGTTGCTGGGGTGTACGATTTTTGTGCATTCAGTATGTATCTGTACATCTTTATAATAATTTAATAATTTAGGTGTAATTGGACATTAAATACCAGTGTTGTACTTTTAAATCTTTGAATGCTAATTAAAGGAAACATGCTGAAGTTACAAATATGTGCCCTTGATGGTACAACCTGAGTGTCAAGGAAACAGTTTGGTACCTTTGGCAGTTGAGTTTTATTATATTAATGACAGACCATACAAGATTACATTAAAGACTCTTAATTGCCCCTATAATATCGTTTATGTTTAATTCATGATATATGCTGTATCAGAACGATCAATGACGAAAATATTTTATAAGTTTTTTATTATAAATACATGTAAATATTTTTATAATAAAATAAGGAAATAAGTTACTGCTTTATAGGAACTTTATGAAATCCAAGATATGGTTGGATTTGAAGGATTAACTGATCAATGAAATATAAGTCTTGGGGGGGGGATTAATCTTGAAAAGTAATCTCATTATCGTGGCTTTTACCTGGAAATCTTCAAAGTAAAGCACAATGAGGAAGTTTCTATTCTGTGAGTGATGCCCCCCCCCCCATTTCTATGCCAGTTCTAGACCCAAAATGGCATAACCTCTAATTAAAAAAAAAAAAAAAAACTGATTTCATATCAATTTGAAGCTCAGTCATGTTTAAAAATTAAATAAAGAATAAATTAGGAATATCTCAAAATTAAATTTAAGATCAAAATTAAGAATATCTTAAAATTACTTATTTTTGCAATATTGTTCTTCGTACTGAAATTGTAAACAAATGACATGCATGTATGCATGATTGCTTCTTTGTAGCCACTAAACTATTTAGTAAACACATTTGTTCTATATTTGTGAGAAATGTTGCCCATTATAGGTTAAAACCAGATTTTACCAAGAGTTTGGTCCAGAAGTCTGTGCCTTTTTGAATTTTTGTTCAATAGTTACAGAAGAAAGCTAGAACATCTATGTACAATCATATTTCTCAAAAAATAATGCATTTTCACTAATACAAAACTCAACAAAAGTTTATATTTATAATAAGTTATAAAAGAAGCCATAACATGCATAACAAAAGAAGGAATCAAAGTTGGTCATTAACAGAATTTTAGGTGCATGTGTGTGCTATCATATCAGTTAGGTATTTAAGCAAATGGTGTGTAAATGTAGAAATGGTGTGTAAATATCCATTTTTAAATGAGTGTTACTAATAAATTATTAAACGAAACAGTTCATGGTAGTTCTGGATCCTGAAATAACATCTCTTTAATTAAACAAAAAAATGATGCTCTGCTATTATTGTCAGTTAATATTGTCACAACGCCTAGAGTAATGATTCCATCTGTCCAAAACCACTGCAAGCTCCTGTTAAAATGCCTCAAATGTTGTATGAGGACTGTTTTTTTTTCCTTTTCTGTTTTTAATTTCTTTTAAAAAACAGACTGGGGGGTGCTCTTTGAGTTTCTTTGTGAGGTTGGGGTCCTAGGGAAGGAGGGAGAGCACAGACAAGCCCCAACAAGAGCTTAGGGGATTAAGTTCATTCTCACTGCCACTTCATCACCTCCTTGCTGCCCTCTGCCAGGGCCCTCAATGTGCTCCAGTGTTTTGTGGTGGCTGATTCACGCCACTGAACAATTATAAGAACCATCGACTCCTCCAAAGCCAGCAGGAAAAATATCCTCAGGGTTGTACTCGCTCACCGAGAACAAGGGCAAAAAAGCTCTAAATCATGAGCTGGTGCGCGAGTTGCTTGGCTGCCGATTAACACGGAGTATAAGACCACTATAGTGTTCCGTTGCCCCCGCAGTCTAGACGTACATTCTGAACTTTTGCATTCATTATTTCATTATAAGGCTCAATTTTGTATTGGTGTAATTATATTACAGAGCTTCTGATACATTAGAATTAGGATGTCTTATGATGTGCCAGTAGAGGGTGAATGTTTATTAGAGAAGATTGAGAAAATAGAAAAGTCAAAAGCAATTGAATTTGGACACAAGTGGTACTTGTCCTTTCTCGTCTCTGATTCCTTTCAGAATTACTTTACAAAGGCACATGTTGAGATGATGGACAGTTGTCAAGTGATGACACAAAGCTGGGCCTTCTCATTCTAGGTAACCTCTTGTGAGCAAACACTTGTTAAGTCTGTCTGTGTATGAGTACCCCAGCTCTGAAAAGCTTCATTCAGTCCATGGATGAGTAACCTCGCGCACTTTGTGAACTGCCTATGCTCTCTTCAAAGGGATATGCTGGTGTCTCTTTAAAAGAGGGCTCCCTCTGTGGCAGCACTCCACACCCAACTGACTGTATGTCAGGAGAGCCTCTCACTCTCGAGGTGCCTTATCCAATGGGGAGCTAGAAAAAGGTGACAAAACCACAGGATTAACACCAAACAGGATCTTGTTTCAGTCTTGATGAGGCCAATCGGGAGCAATTGGGACTCTGTCTAAGTAACATTTCTTTAAAGAAAAGGCGTCCTCTCAGACAACCTCCATTATAAATGTCCTTTGGCTTGGCCATGTTGAGTCATATTGGACTGAACCATTCCTCAACCCTCTTATGCTGATGCAATGACACAGGGTGACTTGGCTTTAGGACAAGTGTTATTATATTAGCTCAAATGCACATTTAATGAAATAAATAGGATATAATAGCATCACATATGGACTTGTATAATTCTCATAGCAATCTCATATGATCACATACTTTATACTTATCTATAATCTCAAATATGATCTGTTCTAGCATCTAGGATATCCTTAAACATTCAAATGAGCAACAATATTATGTATGAATGCTGTACATTGTATTTGCACATTCACATGATCATATTGATGATTTGATAGAATCAAGGAAACGAAATAGATTTGACTGTATAGATCTAAATAGGTCTTAGCTAAATCCACAGTCCCATGTGTTATTATTCTGTCCTTTGCATGTGTTAATGAGTGTATGATTTGTTCCTAGTTAGTTGCTCAAACAGTTACCCACTTAGACAACAATTGCATCCTGTTGGTTGCCCCAATTATTTAAAACAACTTGGGCCTGATTAGATGAGATTGAGTTATGCAAATCTGCTGTGGACTGGCATTGTTGCACACATATCCCAGGAGAGGTGCCCCTGTAAACACCAAGGAGGCATTCTTCTCCTGTCCCAAATATCCCCCCAGCACCCAGACCATAAATAAAGGCTACGTTAAAGGGGTCTAATCCCAGGGATGACCTCGCTTTGTCACGTCACCTCTACGGAGCTCTGGGGTGGCGCGGGGGTTAGGACAGAAGACAAAACCGGCAAAAAAATGGGGAGAAGCACTTCACATTAAATCCACAACTGTGAGCATCTAAGTTGTCACCTCTGTAAATGACCTCAGGGTTCAAATGGGGGAAGATGGGAGAAAAGGATACACTTTATAACTCAGATTTCAGGATGGACTTGAGCTTGGAAGGCCCCCTTCTTGTATTTTGGCTATGTAGAGTGTTGTTGGTGGCTTCTTCTTCGTACATTAATCTTCAAGTCCCCCCCCTACCTCCCCCCCCCTACACACCCAGTGTGCCCCATCTCTTCTTGGCTGGCTCGCTCTATTGTAGCCAGCCTCATTGTAATGTGAGCCTGACTCCATCTCTATGCACCGGCAGGCAGGACTGTCTTTTCCTCTGTCCTGCAGTCCTCTCCTCCCCCCTCCTTCACCATTACCCTGCCTTAATTGCCTCAGACCACCAGTATGTAGCGGCTGCAGATGTCTCGCTCCTTAATTTGCGTAGAGAGCACAATCAGCCCCATCTGCTGCAGTTTTTACTTTCCACCACCAACTCCCCCCTCGACCATCACCAAAAAAAATCACCTCGGCACTCCCTTAAATCTCTGCAGTAAGCCCCCCTTGCCCCCTGCCCCCCTGTCCGATCACCAAAAAAAAAAAAAAAAAAAAAAACACACAACTCCTACTCCTCCCAAAGAAAACCTTGTCAGTGGGGCTGGGATTGAAAGCCTATCAAAAAGCTATAGAAGAGTGCTTTGGTTTGGAAAGGCACAATCGAGGATTGGTGCGAAACGAAGGCCCCCTACTAGTTTACTGTTTGCGGCAGTACTCCCTGTCAGGACTCTGAAAAGAGGCTCAGGCCACAGAATCAGAGGACAGATGGGAGGACTTTGGGGAGGAATAATCAGGCTGCAGCACACCCGATAAAGGTAATGCATTTCTGCGCTGTTTATACAAAACAAAATAAAATACACAAGCATGAGTCTCTTGAATGGCCTATGGCTGCCACCCCTTCTTCAGGGTTTCTTCTTCTAATGTGTAAAAAAAAATATTAATCTACCAAATATTCTTACATCTGGAATACATACTTTGCTCATATTTGTACTGTTTGATCAAACTTAGATAGAGCAAAGATATATCTTTCTTATAATACACTGAATATCCAATTTCATGAAACTCTTGCACAGACATAGTCCAAAATAACAGATACAGCAATTACTCTTAAAGTGACAGATGAACAGGATGGTCATTTGGATTGATGTCTCAAGCTTTTAAATACCTTTAGATTGCTTTAGGCTGGAGACTGGGGCCTGACGAATGATTGATGGTGCATTGGAAGGCAATAGAACTTCTTTTTGGCTCATTTTCATAATTTGGAGGGGTAACTTTTGTTCTCTCAATCCCAGTTCTTTCTATTTTTAAGCCTTTGTCTCCAGGCCAAAATAAGGCAGTGAGACGAGTAAGGCCACTGACACCCGCTCCAGCCTGCATTGTGAAAGACTCAATGAGCATTCAAGTTAATTCATGTGTGTACTTATCCACAAGTTTCTTTCTTCTTCTTTTTTTTGTCCTACTACATTTTCTGACTATCTTGCAGAACTACTGATAATATTTGACAAAATGTTTTAGTGAATACTAACAATTTCAAAAAGTTTTCTTGTATAAGTAAATGTAAGGGTCTAATGTAATACTTTAGCTACATGTTATGATCATGGAGGGAAATGAAGGAAAATGTGGTGTTGGTAGAGGATATTTGAAATGAAACACTTGTGCTTATAATCCCAATTTCAAGTCTAGTCTGACTGTTTTTAACATGATAATAAATCACATTGTAGAAGAACTGAGATGTGAAAAAAGATGATCACATTTGCTCCCTGTCTGTGTTCACCGTAATAGTCCATTGACTGTGAACCGTGTGTGCTAAAGGCAGTGAAAGGCCATTGTGGATGTCTGTTTCGCGTGTTATCTGTGGCAGCCTCTCATGTCAGTCAGTCGCCCTGAAGAGCACAGAGAGTCTCAGCATCAGGGGCCCGGAGCACGCCTAGTTACCCATCTCTCAATGCAGCACCCACAAGAACTGGAGCGCAGCCCGCTATGGCTCGCCGTCATGCTCCCCTCCAATTCAATGACAGTTTGTTCTCAATTACATTGCTTTGTAAAAAAGTGAATGCCTTTTTAAAAAAAATTCCTTGCTGCCATCTGGGGAGGGCTTTCATGGGTATAAAAGATGGCATTCGCAGTATTATACTAATGTTTTGTCTCAAACCCCAATCCTTTTGGCTAAACTTGGGACAAAATACATGTCCTAGGGGAAGAAGCAAAGAATTTTTTCAATGCCTTTATTATAAAAGTGAACTTTTGGAGTTTGGAGTGCTTTAATTTGGAACTTTAGAACATTTTATTTGGTGTGTAGTATTCACATATCTATTATGATGCATTATTTTGGTGCCTACACTGACGTTCACTAAACGGTTTGGACTGGCACACCAGATGGCACTGTTTAAGTTCATACTCCTTCATTCCGATTGCTAAATAAACATCTAATTAAATCCATACTGTTTCAATATTGTCATCATGCTTATTCCATACTCATTATTGTTGTTATTTATTATTCCTGTATGACAGTGTATCTGAAAAGAGGAAGTAGTGCTGCCTGTAAACTTTAAACAACTTAAGGCATCCTTTCCCCATCAAATCATTATGCATATCAGGCAAGATAAATAAGTATGTCTGTACCTATCTGTCTAAACAGATTTAATGTAACTGATAATTTTTCGCAGTGCATTGGCAATCCAATTATGTTCTGGCTTTCTGTTTTTGTAGACTTAAAGTCTTTTATCTCCTCACATGATTAGAATTGTTTGATCATTGGATACTTAGATATATACACCAATCAAACAAATTATTACTGATGCAAGATATTCAAACAACTTTTCATGTCATGAGATCTCAGAAAACCTAAGGAGTCGCTTCTCAGATGTGTGTTCTATTGGTAGTGATTATTACATGATCAAGGTGATAATTGTGCTGAAGCTGCTGGATTCTCTCTGAGTCAGTGGCAGTCTGGCAGGTGACTGCACACTCCACATAGGTGAGACACCGGCACAATTGTCATGGGGTTTCCGGGCGCCTGGCCTGCTCTCAGGATGTGAACCCCCCACAGAGCCCGCTTTGCTGTGAAGCACCGCCTTTTGTTTGCCATTTGTTTACCTTGCTTGCCCAAGCAATAGTTGTGAGCACAATGAGGTCTAGATCAACAGCTTCTTGAATAGGCAGTGGCTTTTTATTCCCGCTCTCAGAACACTGGTTACCTCGGAGAGGCAGTGATTAAGAGCCCGACGGGCTATCACGAGTTCAAAAGCACAAAGGCACTCCACTTATCCAATAAAAAGAGTCCAGCACTCTGCACCCTGATGCTGCATGCCCTCAGAAAGAGCGGCATGAGAGCACCGTTTAACAGAGTATGGTTTTGAATTTCACTAACTTTGCCTCAAGTAGCGTGAACATAACTGCATTCTTCTCTGGGAACATGTATGAAGATGTCTGAAAATAGATGGAAAGATGTATTTCAACGACAACTTACATGTCAAGAATTTTTACACTTTTATGTTTTATCGTCTTACTGGTTTTAGGATCCTGGTTGACCCTAAACAGCGAGTTGTGTGCTGCCTGAATTTGGGGGTTGGTACGGCTACATGGGGTTTAGAGGAGGTTTGGGAGCGGGATGCCAAAACCAGCTGCATGGCAGAAAAATCCCCGCCCCTTCCCTGCTTCACGACAAAAGATGAAAGCGTATCCTGCTGGGTGGCATAGACTCCAGGTGACTAGAGCAACCTGATGGGTGAAGCCCAGGGATTCCTAAAGCAGAAAAAAAGCAAGATCGAGTTGTATGGCAGCCATTGATGTATTCTCCAAAAAAGGGGGTTGGTTATCCAGCCTCTTTAAACACCAGCACATAATCCTTTCCTTCGCCAAACACACAAAGGGGTGGTTTTAAGGTGGCACCTCTGCACCCTTAATAAGGCAGAGTATTCTGGACCAATGCACACAGATTAAGTTTCACTGGAGAAATCAGATTTTCTGATGGCTGCGTTGACATTTTGTCTTTTCATTCTGTATTCGGGGAACACAAGTCAACAAACTGTTGAGGTACACTGGAACAGCTTCCATTTTATTGCTATAAGACAGAAATAAAGACTTTTGTGTAGTTTGTTGAAATAATAATAAAAAAACCCTAAATATCTCTCTATTGAGGAAAACCCCTAGGGAGGCATCTTGCCGTCTTGAACAATCCAGTTTTGCAAAGGTTTATAGATAGGTTTATAGATTTATAGATAATACAATGGATTCATTTTAAACATACCACCCCTAGAATTGTGCTATTCTTTGTCAGGGTACTGTCTATACTGATGGTCACAGAAATGTACTTGTGTTGGTGACATTCCAACAACAAGTACATTTTCCTTAATACGATTAATAAGATAATAAATAAGATAATGATTAGATGATCATCCACCTGCGTCTATACCACCTGAGACAGCTGAGGAAGTTTCGGGTTTCTACAAACAATTCTGAGAACTTTTTACTCCGGTGCTGTGCAAAACGTTCTGACCCAGAACATCACGTCCTGGTATGATTACAGCTGTGCACAGGACACAAAGGGACTACAGAGAGTGATTCGGGCAGCAGAACACTGTATCGGATCTTCTCTACCATCTCTGCAGGACATTTTCACCAGGAGATGCCGGAGAAGAGCGATCAGGATTATCAGAGACCCATCTCATCACAGTTTCTGTCTGTTTGAGCTGCTGAAATCAGGCAGATGCTTTAGGAGTGTGATGGTGAAAATAGAAAGATTCAAGAGGAGCTTTTATCCTCACGCTATTAGACTCCTTAATAAGGACATGCCACCACTATGACATTAACATTAATATAACTCATGCAACACTTCTACCTCCCACCAACCTGCTTTTTTACAATTATTACATGTCTGCACATTGCACTCTAAATACACTGTTAATCATAATGCACATGTACAGTTTAAATTACAACTATTTCTAATTTTTTTCCCTTTATTCCTTTATTTATATATATTTAACCAAACTTTTGTTCTTTGTTCTTTTAGTTATTGCTAGATCTTTTTTAACTTGCATGTTTCATTGTATTTCTATTTGATATACATTTGATGATGTACATTTCACTACATGTTGTATTTGTATACCTATGTATGTGACGAATAAAGAATAAAGAAAATAAAGATAAAGATCATCCAAACCAAATCTTATTTAACAAGAAAAGTATAAAACCCACTACAGGGATGATAGTACCTTAAATTTCATTGTAATAAAAATATTTAACAAGAAAAGTTTTGAGTGAGTAAAAGAAGTGGTGTTCAAGTCTGGCTTTACAGGCAGAAGGATACAGTGAGAGTCACGTTCCAGGCTCAAAATTCCAAAGTTCATACAGTAAGAACAAGGTCAAGCAGCAGACACTGGGTACAACAAAGTTACAGACTGGCAGAAGGAGAAAATGACTCTCCATTGACTGGGATGATCATCAACTGCTTTGAATGTCACTTAACAACTGTAGGATTAAATCAATAGACCTACAAAAAAAATGGAAAATGGCAGCCCCAGTGCAAGGCAAGGACAAGTCAAAAGAGGCTCCTTCGGGTGAGGTTGAAGTCATAAAAACAAAAAAAAGCTAGATAAAAGCACCAATGAGAATTAAAGAAGAGCCCTGCTGAGGTTTGCCAAAGACCATAAGGATCAGACTGTAGAGGACTAGAGTAAGGTCATCTTCTCTAACGAGTCCAATTTTAAGGTTTTCCCCATCACCTGGTTGTATAATGGTTAGACAGATAGCTGGAGAGGCCTACAAGCCACAGTGTCTTGCACCCACTGTGAAATTTGCTGGAGGATTGGTGATGATCCGGGGGTGCGTCAGCATGGCTGGAATGGGGCAGATTTTTGTTTACGAAGGAAGCATGAATCAACCCATATGAAGGTCATCTGGAAAACTTGCTTCCTTTTGCTCTGACAATGTTCCCTAACTCTGAGGATTGGGTTTTCCCACAGGACAATGCTCCAAGCCACACAGCCAGGTCAATAAAGTTGACTGCTGGAAGTAACCATCAGAGGATGGGTACACTGTGGTCATAAAGGGATGGACATGGTCAGCAACAATACTCAGGTTTTGAGTAAACAATACTCAGTTGGTACTGAGGTGCCCAAAATGTGCCAAGAAAATATCCCTCACACCATTACACCACCACCAGCCTGAACTGTTGATACAAGGCAGGATGGATCCATGCTGGTGAGCCTGTGCAAATTGATGCTTCAGTTTCCTGTTCTACACTCACAGGAGTTCCTATCTGGTTCAAGGTTTGACGTGTTGTGCAATCGGAGATGGTATTCTGTAACAAGTGCTTATTTGAGCTACTGTTGCTTTGCTATCATCACACTGGTTCATCATCTCGAACCAGTCTGCTCATTCTCTTCTGACCTCTGACATCAACAAGGCATTTTCGTCCACACAACCCCTGCTTACTGGATTTTTCTCATTTTCGGAATATTCTCTGTAAACCCTAGATATAGTTGTATGTGAAAATCCCAGTAGATCAGCAAATTCTGAAATACTCAGAGCAGCCCTTCTGGCACCACCAACCATGCCATGTTCAAAGTCAACAAAATCCCTTTCTTCCCCATTCTGATGCATGATTTGAACTTGTCAATTTTGAACTTGAAGCAACTTGTCTTCACCAGGTCTAGATGCCTAAATGCATTGAATTGCTGCCATATGATTGGCTGGTTAGCAATTTGTGTTAACAAGCAATTGAACAGGTGCACCGAATAAAGTGGCTGGTGTGTGTGTGTGTGTGTGTATGTGTGTATATATATATATATATATATCATTAAAAGACAGTTTACTGTTATTTCTCTATTATTTAATGCTATGTGTTCTTAGGTATAGGAAGGTTAGGAAGGTTTACACAAAATTTTGGAACCTGGCTTTGGAATTTGTGCTCATTCAGCCACAAGGGCATTGTTGGAAATCCTCTGCAGATGGTGCCAACAGAAAAACATCATTTACAAATTAAAGAGATGTTTCTTCTAGCCCCCACAAGAAAGCAGACACAGCTCTCATTGTGTTCATACAGAGACCATACTGATTAACTTTCTCCAAATTTACAAAAAAATCCATAGCCTAGGAGGAATTGTTCCTCCTGCACTGTACCCCTGAAACCAGCTTCAGCTGTTGGATGGAGTCTCCACTCCAGAACCCTGGAACCATTTTCATGCTATACAACCCCAACCTTGTGTTTTGTTTTCTGCACCCAAATCCCATCCATCCTGTTTAGCCTTTCTGCTATAGATGGCTTCAAGTAACATTAGCCACAGAGATGAACTGCATTCTTGAATAAGTGACATGTCTACTGGGTTAAAAGTTCCTTAGAGTGCTCCTTCCATCTATCAACAAAATCCAAGTTCCACCCCCACACATCACTCGTGCATGGCCTCATCTCCCCATTCTGAGGTGTTGCCAACAGTTTGCAACCCATTTTTGTGACCTCCAAGTAGTCTTTTTCCGAGGCTTCTCTGAATGCCTCCCGTGCCTGAGATTTTGTTTCTGCAGTTGCGTTTGCTGCGGCCCTTATGACTGTCCTACAACTCTCAGATGAATCAGGAGAGCTCTTTTTCAATATTACTAAGACCGCCTCCTTATTTTTGCAAGTAATGTCCACTAGTGACATTAATGACACCCTGCTGGCCACAGTTTCTTTCAGCTTCCTTTATTGAGGACTTGAACATGGTCCTTTTTGATGATGACATTGTTATACAGACATATGTTTCTTTCTTCTTCTACTTTTTCTTTCTTCTTCTACACATGTTGGACCACACATACTATTACATACTGTATGGAGAATTGTGGCTGTGTTTAGAGCTACAGCTTGCCTATAGACTCATCTCCTCTTCTCTCCTTGACCTTGCTGAGTTCTTATTTGTACATTAATGGCACTTTGTTCTATTAAACAGTACAGAACATCTGTTAACCCTCCTAGATACTGTATTATGTAATGCATTAATTACAATTAATTTGTATTCTGTAGTTTCCACCTCCTGTGAGTGGTATTTACCTAACATTCACCCAGTTGCTCTGCACTTTCTCATCCTGCAACCTATCTCCTCCTGCAACCTACCAATCTAGTAGTTCTGTGGCTGGTTGGTTTATATAGTTCAATTTGTGCAACTACAGGACTGGTTCATGTTGGTGGACATGCACAATTCTTATTTTTCATCTTTTTATGTCTCCATCACACCAGAACAGATGCTTTCAAATGCTTCTCTTCCAAGGGCAGATAATCTATTTTAAAGTTCCTCCCTTTGGTCTCATGATGTTTTCATGATGTATGAAAGTTCTTCTCACTTTTGATGACCAGTGGCATAGGGATTCTGTCATACTTGGAGGAGGATTTTCTTCTAGGTTCCCCAAGGAAGAGGCCATTTGGGGGCAGATCCACCCCGACATATGCTACATCTCTTGATCTCATCGTGAACACATGGTGAAAAGAGTACCCTAACACTGAAACTATGTAACCCCAATGTGCAGATATTATTCAGCTTGCTAATCAGATTTACAGATGTGGTACTGGCTGCTGCTGTGGATGCTAGGACTAATGAAGGCAGTCACAGCAGCTTTACAGCGAAATGACAAGCCACTCGTCACCCTGAGATTACCAGCATGAAATAAGTTTCCGCTACTTATTGAGCAGATCATGGGTTCATGAGTTCATCAGTACAGTGGAGAAATCTTTTGGCTCCAAACACACATGAACGTGCAGGAAGTTGAGTTAAACATACATATATTACTTGAGTACTGTACTTAAGTAGAGTTTTTGAGTATCTGTACTTCACAAGAGTAGTATTTTTTTTGGAAACTTATGACTTAGTCTTCACTACATTTGAACGACAAATATTGTCCTTTTTACTTCACTACATTTCTATAAAGGGTCTCGTTACTCGTTACTTTTAATTCTGAAAGTGAATGGTTTTTCCCCTTTTCTAAAACGTGATTGTTTTTTTTCCCGGGTGACAGCCTATCAGTAATCAGTAGAGTTACATCACGTCTGAGGTAGTCTGTTGTCATGTCAGCGTGGAGCACGCGCCACGCCCCCCTCGGGAATACGTATGCCGGAAGTGAGCGCGCGCACCCATGGCCATGTCTTGATAAAATGTTTATATTTCCCGAAAG
>JAOVYU010000042.1:15309031-15319444 GCA_025674565.1 Synodontis membranacea
AGTTGCATCCCAAGAACACCATACCCACTGTGAAGCATGGGGGTGGAAACATTATGCTTTGGGGCTGCTTTTCTGCATAGGGGACAGGACGACTGATCCGTATTAAGGAAAAGATGAAAGGGGCCATGTATCGTGAGATTTTGGGCAAAAACCTTCCATCAGTGAGAGCATTAAAGATGAAACGTAGCTGGATCTTCCAACATGACAATGATCCCAAACACACCACCCGGGCAACGAAGGAGTGGCTACGTAAAAAAGCATTTCAAGGTTCGGGAGTGGCATAGCCAATCTCCAGACCTCAATCCAACAGAGAATCTGTTCTCACAGTTGAAGTGTACCTATGATGAAAATTACAGACCTCTCTCAAATTTTTAAGTGGGACAACTTGTGGCTGCCAAATACTTTTTTCCCCCACATGTGATATTAAATATAATATACTATGATACACGTTAACAAAATCTGACAAGTCAAATTATACTGTAAAACTCAAACAAATGTCCATTTTATAAGCAGCTACCATAAGCCTTAAATATTAATGACTTGGGGACCCTGGATGAGTAGTAAACCACATATGCAAATTATGTACAGGGTCTCAAGTGAACAGAACAGCAAAAATTACATTCAGTCTAAGCAGTGCTGACATGTTCCTTTGTACATAAGCAAATATTATAGGTTACCTTTGATTAAGGTGGAAGGGAATTGCTCACTATGAAATAATTAAATGCTTAAGAAAGCAGATACGCCTGCTATTGCTAGTTTTTAGGTTTCTAGTTTTTATCTGACTGTGTTCATATATCTGAGTATGATCCTTACACCTTGTCCATATCAGAATCATCTGGATTTTTGTCCACAGAGATGTGTGATCTGTTATATGCATGACGATCACCTTCATGAAAAAGCAGTTACATCCTTTTTGCCACAAGGAGACCAGATCACAGAGAATAATTCTTTTCAGCTAAAAACAGAAAGGGTGTGAACTCTGTAATCAAGCTAATTTGATACTACGGTGTGTGCTTGAGGAAAAAAACAAAAAAAACAAACAAACAAAACTGGCAGTAGATATGTGCCCTTTAAGGCTAGGACATTGCTTCAAGTACCAGCTCTCTAGTTAAAGTCATAGTTCGTAAGGTCATCGATTCCACTAAACAGCCTTCAGGGAGATTTACTATGTAATTATATCTATAGAACCAAAATATAATATAGACATCATGTTGTTATGTTTTACTGGGATGGTTCATATTTCTTTTTGGAGAATAGTATAGCAGTATATTGTTGATAATACTTACACACTGGACATGGGAATGCTTAACATAACCAGATAATATTGTTATAACAATAGGGATTAGATTTTATAGACCATCCTTATTATTAATGTTTGGTCAGTCAAAAAAGCAGATAATCCAAGAGTTGCTCTTTGAAATTCTTTGTTGCAGTCCAAAAGTAATTTAAGTAAGGAATAAACCATGATATGGCCTGTTATATGAAAATATTCCATGGCTGGTTGAAATTGATTTAATCTTGTGGAATGTCAACAAGGAACATTAGTTCCTGTTATCATTTAAGTTATAACACATATAAACAGTCATTCACTCACCAGCCTCTTTTTTTCTCTATCTTAATTTAAATAAGACAAAGAAAAAAAAGTTGTCAATTTTGTCTTTTGACTGAGACATCACAAAGTCCTCTGTCTTAAAGACTTTGCCATGTCAAAAAATCTCACAGAAAACTTCATCATATTAATAATCGCATGCATTTTTAACCCATTTATATGGAGCATCTGCCATATAAGTCCCTGTTTAAACTATTACTAAATAAACAATAATGTATTACAAAAAGCACAGTAATATAAACCTTGCAGTTGGCACTACAGTCGAGCAGTGACACTTTCTGACAAATCAGAATCGAGCATTCAACAGCTATGTGTTATATATACTTTATGTACTTATACTATACTTTCTCCAGGCAACAGGACTTTGGAAAGAATGTCGTACTTTGCACTAGTTAAATGTCAGTGATGGATTCGCTCCATGAAGGGCACCAAAATAACAGTTTAGGACTGTTTGCCACGGGTCTGAAGGATTACTGAGATGCTCCGGAGTAGCATGTAATCTACCGGTCTGCAGGGAGAATAGCTCAGAATTAACATGATCACAGTGCTGGGAAGAAGCCAGATGCCATGCTGAGCCCATGTCTTTCCACAAGACTTTTTTTTTTTTTTTTTTAATGGTAAGCTGCCCCCTTGGTATATTATGCTTCTCAATCCACTTATTTACAGAGCTTTAATGCTTTTCATTTAAAAGTGTGAAGGACAAGTGTGAAGGAAAGAGATATGGACTATTATGCACTTCTAAGTGGGATGTGCTGAGGAAAAATGTTGCATTTACCTGCTTGGCAGTGACTACACACTTACAACAACGCTTTGTTAAACACCACACTTCAGGTGTGGGTACACTACACAAGTACCACATTTAAAAGAGATGGTACTCACTTATCTCATGCACTTATCTCATGCAAGAGATTGATAACTGATAGTCCCATAAAGATATGTAAAACCATGACAATGACAAATATTTAAAAGTGTGTTCAGGTTTCGCTGACACTTTTTGCATGTCAAGTAGCAAAGCAGTATTACTGGATTTACTGTGTCTCCTCTTATGGCCTGGGACTGAACCTCTGATCTTCTGGTTCTTCACAGGTTGACTTTGAGTAGTTACTCTAGGATGAGCTCCAACTGTTCAGATGAGTTTTTCCAGGCCCCGAACCATGCTGAACAAACGTTCCGGAAGATGGAGACTTACCTTCAGCACAAGCAGCTGTGTGATGTGCTTTTGATAGCTGGTGATCACAAGATCCCTGCACACAGGTAAATATTCTTCTAGCCAAATTGAAAACACCACTGAAAAGTTATATGTTATATGATATTTGCATCAATACTGAATATTATATTCGCCCTGAGCACATAATTTTAAAAATTGCTTTTGGACAATGATTTTTGTTTTGAATAACATATTTTGTCACCTCAGCTTTAAGAGACTATACACACATCTCACCAAAATGATGTCGAAATGTTTTTATCTAATTTTAATCTTGCCTAGGCTATCTTTGTTTTTTAAGGAGCCAGTGTAACAAAATCAGTGGTAAAAATCGTCTCAAGATGTCTAAAACCTTGCTACCTAATTTCCTCACAGCCTAATCAAAAGTCAAAACGTCTAATACTGTCAAAACGTTTACAATGTTTCTGCACTGCAGTCAAAATGAAATCTTTAAAAGCTATTTTCTCTTTAGAGTAACCAGACTTTGAAGCTGAAATTCATTTATAAGTGCAATAAGTGTACATGAAATTCATTCATAAGTGCATAAGTGTACATTCTTACTTCTTGACATGGTTTTGATGTAATGAATCAATGAACTCAATCATGGTATCGTCACCTCTGCAGGAGTAACTTGTTAAAAATAAATAAATAAAAACAAAACCCTGCTCTGCATGTTAGCACATGAATAATATCTCCCTTACAGAGCAACATACAGAAAGGTAGTACTTTTATCTGGACAGCTACAGGTAAAAAAACCCCTAGAAAACCTGGATGTTAATGTAATAAGTGGTTATGTATTCTTTTCTTAATGACAGGCTTGTTTTAAGCGCAGTTTCAGACTACTTCGCTGCCATGTTCACTAACAATGTGCGGGAGGCAAAACAGGATGAGATCAAAATGGAAGGTGTTGATCCGGAAGCACTGAGATCATTAGTTCATTTTGCATACACTGGTTAGTATCGTATCTAAGTATCCATATATCCATCTATGTACATTTGTGTGTACATATACATGTTATGGGAAGAGGAAAGTGCACCCTCTTTCAATTCTGGGGTTTTACATGTCAGGAGATAATAAAAATAATCTTTTCCTTACCAGGTTCAGAAAAACAAACAAAAAAATAAATCAGATAACAGATTCCACCATGTCATTATTAAGGAAACAAAAATGTAGCCAAAATGGAGATGTCTTGTGTGAAAAACTACGTAATGCGAGGCCATCTTTCCGACAGCTAAACCTTGGCCGAAACTGGGTCATGCAACATGACAATGATACCACACTCTCCAGCAAATCTACAACAGAATGGCTGAAAAAGAAAAGAATCAGGGTGTTGCGATGGCCCAAGTTAAGACCTCAACCCGATTTAAATGCTTTGGTGGGACCTTAAGTGAGCTGTGCATAAACAAATGCCTGCAATGAAACCTCAATGAACTAAAGCAATGTTATAAAGAAGGGTGGGCCAAAATTCCTCCACAATGATGTGAGAGACTGATAAAGTCATACAGTAAATGTTTACTTCAACTTAAGTGGTTCTACAACCTATTGAATCATGGGGTGTGCTTAGTTTTTCACACATGGCTTCTCTATTTTGGCTTTGTGTTTGTTTAATAAATAATGACACATTATAATCTGTTGTATGTATTTATACCCTTGAGGTTAGGTTTAAATAATTTTAGAACCTGGTAAGGACCAGATGATTTTCATTATGTCTTCATATGTAAAACCCTAGAATTGAAAGCGTGTACTTTCTTTTTCAAACGACTTTAAGAATGTAAGTCTTTACAATATTAAATATTAAGGGATACAAACAGCTTATAGTTTGATGTCCATCAGTTGAAAGAATTTCTCAATATTTTTCATCATCTTTATAGGTGTACTTGAGCTAAAGGAAGAGACAATTGAGAGCCTATTAGCTGCAGCATGTCTTCTCCAGCTCTCGCAAGTTATTGAGGTCTGTTGCAACTTTCTAATGAAACAGCTTCACCCATCCAACTGCCTGGGGATCCGCTCATTTGCCGATGCTCAAGGATGCATGGATCTGCTGAACGTGGCACACAACTACACCATGGTAGGACTTTTTTTTTTGTTTAATAAAAAGTGAAATGCCAGCCTATTGTTGTTTTTTATTTATTATATTAGTATTGTTTTATTTCAATTAAATTCTACAATTTAATACTTTTTTAGGACTTTTCTACAATTTAAACTTGAGCATTTAAAAAAAAAAAAAGATATTTAATGCTTTTAAAGCATAATCATTATTTTCCTATGATTTACTTTTCCACTTAGTTGGCTTGATAGTCAGGCATCTTGCAGGCATCCTGATATTCTCAGATGGAGCACAGGTTATTTTGTCCAAAGAAAACCAACACATTTAGTATTCCCTGGGGCTTCAGGACCCACCACACACATTTGTCAGATGACATGCCACCGCCAAAGTGCGGAAACAACTTAGGAGGATGACTGTTATCTCCTGAAGGACATCTGCACAGGCTGTTTACACAGAGCTTCCCAGATCAGTGAGGTTAATCTAATCAGAGAGCACAAGCAGTGAAACTTCCTTTTCAATCACTTCCCTAATGGACAGGGGTGAACAGGGTTTCCTGCTCCACCATCCGTTGTGTTCAGATTAAAAACTTCTATTTTGATAAGCTTGTTTTTGTCCCTTCCCTGTGTAATCCTGACATCCTGTTTCTTTGTGTAGCACTGCCATTGTGTCAGTAGCCTAAGCACTGTGCTACTCGGTGTCTCAATGAGATGCCATTGGCATTTAGCTGTCTGGCAGAAAGTGTCAATATGTTTGCTGTGTACAAGAAAATAATATAAATATTTAATGGTCAAATATGGATCATAATAAAGGCCTAATTTCACAAAATCAAGTCCATGTATCTTTAATGTAATTTTTCCTAATAGTATAATTATAGTTATTCTACTCTAAATTCCTGTTGATTACTGAATAATATGCATTAAGATGAACAAATGAATAGTAAGCCTGGAAACACAAGGTTAACCAACTGTCCCGTACTTTATATTAATCTGATTTAAAAAAAAAAAAACCTGTTCTGCATGCTAGTGTGATTAATATCTCCCTCACAGGGCAAGATACAGAGAAGTAGCACTTTTATGTGGACAGCAAGCACGGAAAACCTGGACATTAATATTATGAGTGTTTTTGTATTCTTTCCTTAATGACAGGTTTGATTACATTCTTGTTAATTACTGAATAATATGCATTAAGACAAACAAATGAACAATAACCCTGAAAATACAAGGTTAACCAACCATCCCACTTGTGTGTAAACAGCTTTTACTCCATAGCAATTTGTTTTTAACTCAGTGTTGCAGACACTTGCATCAACCAGTATTAATATGTTCATCTGTCTGTGATTATTATGTTGCTTTAATGAAAAACAGACACCAACAGAAGCAATAAAAAAATCAATGCATGCATCTAATTTCCATTAGCTACGCTCTAAAAGCCCAAATTTAGATGTGCTATTTGAATATCAAAGATCAAACCAATTTTTGTCCATTACACATTCAGATAACAAACTTAAAATGCGGACTTTGAGTTCCATACAGATGATCTTAGATTTCTTTATGCTTTTAATGTAACATTACGAAATACAGGATGATACAAAAGTCTCCATACATAGGGGAAATTAACATTTTAGCAAAACATTCTCTAAATGATTGCCATTTCTTTGTAAACACACAAGGAGAACTTATGATGTTAATACATCTGTTGTTATGCATATAACTGCACTTTGAATATGTTCCTTTAAATTATCTTTGTGCTGTAGCAGAGAATGATTTCAATAGGTTCTTCTTTTGTCAAAGTCATTTTTAAAGGCTATCTGAAAAAAATAAGTAGATAAATGAATAAAATAAATATAAAAAATTTGGGAAGACAGTTTGCTAAAGAGTGTTACTTTCCCCTGTGTATGGAGACTTTTGAGACACCCTTTAGTTTTAGGGGAAGCAACAATCAGGCAAAGCATTAAATATCAGGCCATTAGACTCACATTAAATCAGCTGCTAGAGATGAAGGAGATCCTTACAGATTATGCAGTAGTTAAACAGTGGGGATTCTACATTATAAAGTAGAATTTACTGGTAAAGTAGAATGAATGTACTGGTAATCAGTTAAGGATAAATCACAATTTCAGTGAATTATAAAGTACATACAAGGTGTTTGCTTTTTAATTGGACAGTACTGCTAGAGTGAAATGAACTTTCCTAATTTGACCACATTGATGTTTCAGGAACACTTTTTAGAAGTCATTCAGAACCAGGAGTTTCTCTTACTTCCTACAACGGAAATAGTCAAGCTACTGTCCAGTGATGACATCAATGTTCCAGACGAAGAGACCATTTTCCATGCACTGATGATGTGGGTGCGCTATGATGTGCAGCATCGGCAACAAGATCTAGGATTATTACTCGCCTACATACGCCTACCCCTTCTGCCGCCTCAGGTTTGCTTATGACACACCATCAGACTCTGTGATCTGTGAAGAGGCACTTGATTTAATACAATCACTTAGTACTGAGGAAGAAATATATATTTTTAAAAAAACTTTTTATTCAAAATGACTTGAAGTACTTGTAATGTTACAAAATCACTTTTGAATATTTTGACAGGACGGCTGAAATAAATGTGCTAGAAGGACTAAGACAAAAATACATGAATATAAAGTTTCATTTTTGACATCCATATCACTCTATTCACTCTTAACATATAATTAACCCTCTCGAGGCAGGCGTTGCTGATTTGCAACAGTTAAACAGATTTTTCCTGTTACTAAAACTTGAAAGGGTTAAGAGTGAATTGTTTGTGAGTTTATGGCTGGTATTTGTCGTTTGGTATTTGTGTTTTATGTCCTTTTTTGTTCAGCACTTTGGTCAGCCGTGTGTGCTGTTTGTAAATGTGCTATACAAATAAAATAAACTTAAACTTAAACTTGTAATTATATAATTATAATTACATAATGGTATGAGGAAGTGAGTCTAGGGCTGATTGCTTCCGAGTCAATGCTGTAGAATTGTACAGCCTATATGTGACTGTGTCAGATGATTATACACAGTGAAAAATCTGATCTCCATTTAGGCTGATATTATTCACTCTGCTTTGCTTAACATACCTGTAGCACAGAATAAGCATATGTGAGAAGGTGCACATGAAATACAGTCGTGGGTACAATGAATTGGATTATTTAATACATCATGCTTTTTCCCCAATTTGCCAATGGATGAGAAAGTAAAAATACAGTATATGGTCAAAGTATGTGGACACTGAACCATCACACCCATATGTGCTTTTTGAACATCCCATCCCTCCTTTACTGTAATAATAAACTCTACTGGGAAGGCTTGCCATTATAGTTTGGAGTGTGACTGTGGGGATTTGGTCATTCACCCACAAGAGCATTGGTGAGGCTGGGTACTGATGTTCATTGAGAAGGCCTTGTATACAGTGGTATGCAAAGGTGTTCAGTGGGGTTGAGGTCAGGGCTTTGTGCAGGTGACTCAAGTTTTTCCATTCCAACCATATCTAACCATGTCTTCATGTACCCGCTTTGTGCGCAAAGGCACTGTCATGCTGGAACATGTATTTGCTAGGTCCCTTACCAGACACTGTCCAGTCAAAGACCAAATTCCAAAAATAAAACCAAGGTATTTTAGTTTGAATTAAAGTGTTATGACTTTTCTGTTAGAAACATTGTTAAATCATGAATAAAGCTGACTTTAAGTGTGTGCAATAGTTTGCTTATCATCATTTTGTGATATAATGCATTGCTCAACACTAATCGTATTAGTAATGAACTACTGATAGATATTAAATTTTAGGCCTCCCATCTAATATCACAAACAGCTATCACTGAATTCAGAATTTATAATAGAAAAAAATTTGAATTGCCTATATGACCATATTTATTTTTAATGCTGATAGATTTGCCATTATGCATGATATGTTGTAGCTTCTTGCTGACTTGGAAAACAATAAGATGTTTTCTGAAGATCTGGAATGTCAAAAGCTACTAATGGAGGCCATGAAGTACCATTTGTTGCCAGAGCGCCGGCCGATGCTACAAAGTCCAAGAACCAAACCACGCAAGTCTACTGTAGGGGCACTCTATGCAGTAGGAGGCATGGATGCCTCCAAAGGTAGACAATCAGTTTTTTACTTTAAGTTACTGTTCATTCAGTGATGTACTGTTAAACACCATATGCCATTTTGTCACATCGGACAGCTGATTTATCAACATTTATGATTTGGATTTTTATTAAGGTGTCATTTAACCAACAATACCAAAGGCAAACCTGAGAGATTGTGAGATCAATAAAACCTTTAAATGAATTTATGCATCATTATAGATGCATTTATGCAGGACTAAAAAGGTATAAAATTAAAATGTTTTTAACTTGAAGTTTGTTGTTGCTGTATAACAATTAAAGTGGAAAAAGATCTGACGTAACATTATTACAAAGGTGTATGTAATAATATACTTTAAAAATACTTTTATATGCACTGTATGTACCATTTTTAGGAGAACAGAAAAGAATTTTACACTAAATGTATGAGGATGAATATCAGCAAAGTATTATTAATAGTAAAATAGTGATTCTGCTTGTAATTAATGTGTTACATTTTTACAATAATTTTATACCTTTTTAGTCCTGTAGATACATCTTTACTATAGAACCTGATTTATATGTTGTTAGTCTAAAAAGCTTTCATTTATACCTCTTTACCTGCTGTCAGTGAAGAAAAAAAATACTTAGTATAATATTTGAGAGTCAAATAAAAAATATAATTATTAAGTAGTTTATAAATCCACAAATAACTGTTCTTTCAGGTTCTACAACAATAGAGAAGTATGATCTTCGCACTAATACATGGATCCAGGTTGGCATGATGAATGGCCGGAGGCTTCAGTTCGGTGTTGCAGTCATCGATAACAAGCTCTATGTGGTAGGGGGAAGGGATGGCCTTAAGACATCCAATATGGTGGAGTGCTATGATCCACTCACTAAAGTATGGTCCACCATGCCTCCTATGTCAACCCACCGACATGGACTAGGTACTGCCTTTACCTCTTTTATTAATGTTCCTTCCATTCTTACATCAGATAATTAGAATTTCACGTATATTTTGACATCAGTGGTATAATGGGAAAAAGGATTCGCTGTACTTGTTAAGAGGCCTTGCAATACAATTATAGACTTGGTATAACATTTTTGTGGGCAGGTAACATAGTGGTTTCTTTCTTATTATTCAGGACCATGTATATCCCTCAAAAGCTAAATGTTTGATAGCCTGGTGAAACCCTTCCCATGGTCAAGTTCTGACATTTTCTACTATTTATAGTTCTGAAAATGACAACTGACAGCTGGTATCTGATTGCAAACTGAATTGATTAGCATTGTATGCCACTTAGCTATCCAACAACATGATCAAAGCATTATATTCATTAGATTTTTAACGCATTTACTGATGTGTTTGTTAAACTGACCCCTTATCCTACACACGTGGACAAAATTGTTGGTACCCTTCCGTTACAAAAAGAAAAACCCACAATGGTCACTGAAATAACTTGAA
>JAOVYU010000042.1:15328793-15342635 GCA_025674565.1 Synodontis membranacea
ATAATAATAATAATAATAATAATAATAATAATAATAATAATAATAATAATAATAATAATAAAAATAATAATAATAATGATAATAATAACAAAAACAACAACAACAACAACAATAATAATGATAATAATTATTATTATTATTATTATTGTTATTGTTATTAATAATAATAATAATAATAATAATAATTATTATTATTATTAATAATAATAAAGCTTTTAACAGTATTTGTTCAAATCAGATACTTCTGAAAAGTTCACTTATTAGAGATAGAAGTGGACAGAAATTCATACTAAATACTGCCCTCCAATGGAGGCATGATGTAAAATAGGTTTAGGGACTTAGGGACTAAAAACCTAATCTACCTAATCTATAGTCCCCTAAAGAAAAGAGACTACACCAGTTATGATAATGTAACAAAGTGCATAATTGATCTGACTGATCCTGTTATAATATTGACCATGTGCTCGAATGCCATTGTGTTGTAATTAAGACTAAATCCATATTCGATTACCTTATCTTGGATCAGTCACTAATACATCATATATGTAAGTATCATTGCTAGTGCAATGCAGGACTATTAAAGATGCATTCAAGATATTGGACATCTCTTTTTTCCTAATAATTGTAATGCATCTCTGTTAGGCTGAATTCTATTGGCATTGTGAGAAACTTGTGGAACAAACCAAGGCACAAAAAACCCCATTGTACCTTAACCTTTAAAAAATCTAATGATTTATTTGTTGATATTTTCAAATGTCAGCAGATGAAACTGATAGGACTGACTTGCTGAAGGATCTGGTGAGATGGCCACAACATGCAAAGACAGCCTGTGGTAAAATGGCTAGATTGCAGTTGCAGGCTTTGTACCTCTCAGATGACAAGAGGAAATGGACTGGATGTTTCAAAAGGATTAAAATGGACTATAAACGAAGAGTGATGGCACCACATCAAAAGGGAACCACAAGAGTGCAGGTGTTGTTTTGGTTCTGGTGTCTGCTGGAGATAGTACTATTTGAAAGCTGCTCTGAAGGCACCTGCCCTCCATTTCATGACCTCATGGAGAGCTACATCTAGTCCGGATGTTCTCCACTTTGCCAAGCCAGCATGAACTAAGCTATAAATAAATAAACACCTGTATTTTTCAAAACTAAATGATAATAGTCAAAACATCTGGCAATGAGATAAGAATTAGTTTTCAAACCAATTCATGATATATCCTGTATTTTTCTTAGCAGAGTCATTAACCTAACCTAGAGAAACTTAGAGATATCTAAATAATTGTAAAACAAATAAACTATGTAACATTAACTGGCTTGCATTTCAATATTTACCATGTTGAAAAAAAAAAAAATCATGAAAAATTGGTCCGATGAAAACTTTTTGTTATAACTCAGGTAACATCTGAAGTTGGAATGAGGAGTAGATAAAATTAACAAAATTCAGCATCCATGAGAGCAAATTTTCCACAAGTGCAGACTTGTTACCTATGCTATAACATGCACATTCTATGGTGAAGCGGTTAAATTGTTTAAGGAAGTTTCTTTCAAAGTGTCTCTGTTTAAAACAATGAATTCTTTGTTGAATTAGCTGCTGCATCCACCGCACTTGCACTAGTGGGCCTTTAACCCAAGTGGGCCTGGGACCTTGTGAACACTGTGTGGCTAATTCTTCATTCCAAACTTAGGAAGCATAGACAGTGACAATATCCAAAAGCTATTTTTCTCTCTTTAACTAATCTAGCTCACTCCTACTGTTTTTTTTTTTTTTTTTTTGGACACTCACTTTCAGTATCTTCTAGTTAGGGTCATGGTGAATTTGCATCTTTGACACAGGTAGAACAGAAACTCTGCACAGACAATAATCCAAACTCAGGATTAAGACAGTGACCATAGAATTGTGAAGCAGCAATGTCACTGTGCCACCCTAGAGGGAGACACTGAAAGCCAAATAAATATACTTCACGGCTTCAATTTACAAATGTATTTTGTGTTATACCTAACATGTTGTATGTTCATATGTACCAACTAATTACGTGGTAAAATTATGTTATATTATTTGAAAAGTAATCCATGGTTTTCATGGAGATCTGGGAGAACCTGGAAACCTGTATTATGTCAAATATGCATGCATTGGATTTCATTATCTTATTTAGAAGTGGCTAATGGTCAGTACAATTACATTGCTTTGCCTTGGTTATTACTTTCTAACATTAAAGTGCATAACAAATTATTACTTTCTGACATTACTACACTGCTACCTGCTTTGCCTCCATGCCACACTACAGTACGTCTTAGACTGTAATATCAAATAAGTACTCCAATGCAAATAATTTACTTGTGAATGGTACGGTAGACAAATTACTGCATTGTGTAGGTAGGTTAATTTATTTAAAAGCCAATTTCTAAAAAAAAAAACTACTTTATTTTTTTTGTTTGAAAAATGATCAGATTTTCCTTCAGAGGCGTGAGAACAGAAAGTGCTGGTGCACTGCAGCAGACTGAGTGGCACGAACAATAAAAAGAATCAAAGGCCAGCTTTTCTTGTGGACAATAAATGAAATAATCAACCAGGTCAAGTACAAATAATTGTAAAAATAATCCATTGTGCCTGGCTGATGAAATAGGAAGTAATAGCATGCAGAGAACCTCCCCTGCTGATATCTAAGCGGAGGTATACATCAAGCTGAAAAGTATCTGATCAAAATGCCTCAGCAAGCCACAACTTATCCTGCTCAGGAAAGGACAATATTTTGACAGAGGTAATGCTGGTGTAATAACACTTTTAAGCAGATAAAAAGCTGCTCTTAGGGCATGGGAAAAGGAGCGCTTTAGTGTCAGTAAAATGAAGCCTGAGTGCCTACAATGAAGACTGTTATAAATGGTGGTGCATGATGAGGAGAAAGACTGAGTTACTGTATACTGTAAAAGGAATAATCTAGCATGATGTCTTGAACCTGGGTGCTTGCCACATTTCTCCAGCACACATAACATATTCAAACATCGGTGCCCTCAACCATAGTATGCGCTGCTTATCATAACCAGAAGGGAGCACTGAGTATTGATTAGTCAAAAAAGAATTGAGAATAACAAAGTGAAGATGGTGCATTGTCAGTTGAGACCACAGGGCACTCATTTGCCTTAGACGTAATGCTGCCTTTGATAATTGGCTGAGTTTTTTTTTTTTTTTTGGCAAAAATGAGTCAGAGTCTGCTTTGAATCTGCTCATGCAGTATCATTCCACTAAAAAAAGTCAATAAAAAATTCTTCCTGCTCCCTGTGTACAAATGACAAGAATGTATAGAAGAGCATACATACTCGAATTTTGATTAGTAACTGAAGAATACAGTAAAACAGTGGAATTAAAGCTTGATTTCCAGCAGGACTCACATCTGAAAAAGATGATCTATTCTTTTACCTAATATGATTAGTGTTTTTGATCACTTCAGAGTTAAAATATATATGGATTAGGTTCATGCTGGTCCACTGAATGGATGTGTCCAAGAAATCGTTGAGCAAAAGGAATTGATCTCACAATATCAGACAAACTGGAACAGTACTTCACTAGACTGCTACTCCCAAAACACTTGGCATCAAAGATGCTTTGATTGTAGCCACAAAGTGGCGTGTCTCAAAAGACAAACGTGTCTTCTACCACTTCCTGCTCTGTTCCCTATAAACATGAAAAGAATGGGATAGAGAGAGAGTTCAAAACAGACAAGTTGGTCATGGTGAATGCATAAAACCACATCTGGGATTTAAAAGAAAACATTTCAGAGCAGGGGCATTGTAGGGATCATGTTGAGACTCCGTATCTTGTATATATTTATTGATGACACTGTTACTGGGGGGTTGCCTAATTTTCTCCAAATTTCCACCCAATAGCTAGTTCCAACCAGTATGCTATGCTTCCTCTAAAATAAGAGATGTGAAGCTAACCAGCACATCATTTTTGGCTTTCTACTGGTCTTTACAGTTTTTTTTTTCCCTCAATGAGGAAAAGTGGTAACTGCCCTCTTCATTGCCAAAGTTCTTCCTTGAACTTCTGAATATGGTTTTCTGTGGCTCCATCTAATAACTTCTAATCTCCCAATGATAGGGCAAACCTGTCTCTTGTACCAAGTGACTGTTTTGAAATTGGAAGAAAACAGGTCCACATTACCAGCAAAAAAAAACAAAAAACAAAAGCATCAACAACAAACCCTTTAGGACTTTACTACCATAGGTAGAAGTGTAATTTAGCAACTAACCACTTTAGGAACACGAAACAGTGAAAGAATGACAAACTTGTTCAGTCTGGAATAACGACTGATACTGGATTGATATTATTTTTGTTTGTGTCAACACAGGTAATAGGAAACCAGATTAGCTAACAAATTAGTTATGTTCAGAAAACAGGTCTATGTTGTGTCACTGAGTTTTAAGCTCTAGAAATCTGATACTGACTTATTAGAATTGATATTAAGTGTCAAATTTCTTTTATTCCTGTTTGTCTTGTCAAAATATATTTAGTTTTACAATCAATGCTGAGTCCAATGACTTTTAGTCCCCCAGTTAACCTTCTGTCCAACAAGTAGCTTACGTTTAGGATTGGCCAAGGTAACGTTGAGTGGCAGGCAACATATGTGGCAGAGATTGTTTCACCTTGCCACACTTCTCATTTCTGGAGCGGGACCTAGTGGGCAACACATAGAGAAGGGAAGCCTTATGCAATCATTGTTTGGAGGAAAATGCTTGGGGGATGAGAGGATTCAAGTGTAATATAAAGAACACATGTCTACACATTCCATAATTTGTATGCCAGGCTGAGATTGACCGAAATTCACTATGTGTAGCAGCAATACTAGTTAGATTATTTCTTGATTTTGTTCCCCTGCTTGTTTATATTGTTAGGGCTAATTGGTACTGATATCCAGACTGATGTTATACTGTAGAGGGCATGGATTAAGTGCACTTGTACCATTATTTATCATTCAAATCAATACAAAGTTATTCTGAGGTATCACCTGCTGAAACATCTCTATCCTAATGTGATTGATCTCTTCCAGTATCAAAATGCTCCCATCCACAGGGTACAAGGGCTCACTGAAAGGTTAGATGAGTATGAAAATAATGTAAATCCTTATGCTATGGCCTTCCTAGTAACCAGACCTTAACTCAATTGAACATCTATTGGAGATTTTGAACCAATGTGTTATACAGTGCTCTCCACCTCCATCAAAAGTAGTGGGGCTTGGAGCGGTGGTTGGAAGGGGAGTTGTTAGGTGTGGGCTAGTCATTCTGTTCAACCACCTTTAGGAGCCTGACCTGAAAATAAGTTTTTTTTTCTTTTGTATGTGGCCCCTTTACTGCTTATGATCAGTACAATAACCATAAGAATGGTTCTCATCCCTCTAATACCGTACCAGAGCCATGCCAAGATACACTAAAGCCATTCTGATGGCTTGTGATAGCCCAAACTTACTAAAATACTTATATATAACAATAACAAAAACAACAACAACAACAATAACAATAATAATAATAATAATAATAATAATAATAATAATTAATAAAAATAATATATTTAACAGTTGTTATATATCTGTGAATAGCAGTTTTAGTACAAGAAGACACTTGGTATGTAATATATCTTTTGCTATGCAGCATTCTCTGGTAGTGGCTATAGTAGTTAAAATGCTGGTGCTTCATTCTACATATCACATTTTAATCCTATAAATACATGGCTTTATGTTCTCCCCTGGTCTAGCCCTATACAATACAAAGGTAATAAAGAAGATACCTTTTGCAAATGGATTGTATTTTCGCTTTAGTCTTTTTCATTTCTTTTCTTTTCTTTTCTTTTCTTTTCTTTTCTACAGAGTTAGAGTACAGATTGAAAGCTTTACAAGGTAATAATGCAAGACCAGGTTCTGTTTCCAACAGTGAGATGTCTTACCTTGTGTTGTTCTGCAGTTTGTAGTGTAAAATCTAATCATGTAGTTTGTGGAAATGGATTGGAGCTGGTTGCAAGTGAGAGCTCATGCCAGGTGTAATCCATACTTCTGTAAACAATCAACCAATGGAAACGTCAGTGCATACATGTGTAGTCTTAGCATTTACTTTCACATAGTCTAAATGTTGAAAAAAGTATTAAGCTTAACAGTATTGAGTATTAAATATTGCAGATCAGCTTTATTTAAGAGTATTGACTGTTAAATAAAACTGATCTGCAATGACACTTGACAATTTGAGCACTTCGGAGTGAGTAGAAAGTGAGTAAAAGTTTGAGTACTTCTGCCTAAAAACATGAGGCTGCTGATGATAAATTTCAGTTAATAGAAATTGTCTACATAGCCATACATTTACTCCAAATTGGTCCTTTATTTTTTGTTTTGTTTCATTGTCATTTGGCAAATCACGTAGCCTGCACTATTTTATTAGTAGTCTTGCTTCACTTGTTTTACCAAAATGTAATGAAAGAGTTGCACCGATCTGCTCCCAAGATGACATGGGTCTTGCCACTGATTGTTCCTACTGCCTTTGAAATTTTTTGCATGCTAGGCTTGTCTCCAGGCAACATTTGATCTGAAAATTGCTGTTCTTTTTGTCAAGATTTACATTTGCATTCTATTCCACAAAGGCAGTTCCTGTCACACAGGCTGCCACCAAGTCACTCGAGAGTCCAAACTCAACATTAAAAAAAAATTCAATTAAAGCGTATTGTGGGAGTAAACTGTCCCTCAGCATAAATAATGACACAATGCAATTTATCATTTTAATGGGCCTTTCATTTAAGAAATTTTATAATTTTTGAGTTACTGTTTTAAATGGGGAAAAAAAAAACAGTTGTACTCTTCTGATTGCCAGGTCAAGCTTATTACCAATTTCTTGATGGAACTACACATCATTAGGTTTACTGAATATATTGTCACTCAGTGAAATGTTCTAAAATTAAACAGTATTTAAATTGAGAAATTTGTGACATTTAAAGGTCTAGCGAAGGGAAAGTGGCAAGAAAATAAAACCTGCTTCATCTAGCAATGTGTTAGGAATCATATCATATAAATTGAAGCTGAGTACTTAATGCTTGTTTAACTCTGAATAATAACTGCTTAAACTTTATCCCAGCATAACCCTTTTTAGGGCAAGAAACCATATTGCTTTGTAGAACTACATGGATTTGAATTTGGAGAATAAATAAATGTTCCTTTAAGTTTTATTTAAAGTGCTTAAGTGTTTTTCTTACATTTTTTATATGTAGAAATCTTTCCTCTAGACCTCTAAGGAACCATATATGATAACAATATGGTAACCTTTTTGACCTTGATACTCAAAATTAAAATGAAAAACTCAACAATATATCATCCAAATAACAGTCTAGGGTTGAAATTTAGAATTTCCAAGTATTTCAATTCTTCATCAAAACTTTTCAACCAGCTTTGTTAAGTTTGTATGTATAAATTCTATATTATGTAATCAATAAGTCAGTCTGTTTGAGCAGATTTATGTCTGCATTCCATCTTACATGATTCAATCCATTCATGGTTTCATATTTTAAATTCAACTAAGATCTGAAAGCTTTGTGTTTGATATGATACAATAATACAATTGCTTCTGAATTTCTCTGCAGGTTCCAGACATTGCGGTGAAAATAGCTCTGATTAATTGAATAACTTTCAGAACTGGTTTAGAAGTATGCTCACTACGTGCACTGACATGCATCACTAAAGATGATATCTTTCAAGTTTGGGGCTGAAGTAAAATAGAAACGAGTAAGAATAACAACTGAAATAAAGTTCTCATGAAGTTGGTTTTGAGGGTAAACAAACCAGTCAATCACTCAATGCCAAATTCACACAGACTTGGCACAGACTAAATGCAGGCTTGGGCAGTGGTTGATGGGACATCTCGTTCTCTCAGCAATTGTTCTGCCTGCACAACATTTTGTGGCAAATAATTAAGTGAATTTAACCACTAGCGTTAATGAAAAGGTAGGCTTTCTCCTGAGACCTTATTGTTAGCTGCTTTTGTTAGTAAAGATGAACTGCACATGACAATTAAAGTTCCAGGCAATTACTCTGCCTAAAAGGTTACACTGATTGCCTGACAGCCTTAAAAAAGATCTCACACTGCATTTGTCCAACTCTTTGTGATTGCTTTTTTTTCCCTTTTTACAAGGAATGGTGTACAGCCTAACAATAATGTTCTCAAAAAAAGATACCGGTTGTGGATCAACAGATACATATATTAAAGATGCTCTATTCTTTAAATATCTAGTAGCAGTGATATCTCAAGTTTTACAATACAGAATTTACCAAAACATAATGAAAGAGTTGCATACGTGAGTTGCAAAATAATGATATATGTGTCATGACATGATAATCGAAAGACTCTGTTCAATTCATATTCAACATTTCATGCTTAGCGCATTCATATTTCTTTGGTTGCTGTAATATTGCACGATTATTTTACTTAATACATTTAGACCAGTTTGCACTTTTATCAGTGCATAAGCAAACTATTAGGAAATGTTCACAATCAGGAAACATTTTTAAGTTTAATACAAGACAGCATGTAAAAACATGAATTAAATTAATAATGACTACAGTACGTGAATTCTTTGAAATCTGAAGGTTGAGAGGAACATTCTGTTTGTACTTTATTTCACACATTCTGTCATTCATAATTCTGCAACCTACAGTACATGTCCTTGAAAGGAAAACCCCCAGCATGGTTGACCAACAACCTTCATAAGGGTCTCTCGCTGCTAGAGACTCCGTGACCTTAACCCAAACGCTGCCTCTGGCAAAGAGCTAACGTACACATTAATCTTTTTGCTCAACAGAACTCTGAGTTTTCACAAGGCCTATAAATCGAAACACATGGCAAACTTCTTCAAGGGCAAAAAATCAAACTGCTGAAATAACAAATAGGCTACAGTTCTGAGAAGTGCTAATATGGCTTGCACTTATAAAAACACATTTTAGTGAGGTGTTAAGAAGCCTATTCCAGGAACAATTGTAATGGTAGTGGCTCATAACCTAGGTTCAGCTTTTGAGATTATAGTCTAGAGAACACATTGTCACAGATAAAGTTTTCTGAGAAAGTGCAATTACAATATAGGGTACGACAACCAAAACCATAGTGTCACAAGAAGTATGGTTTATCAAATAATAGTAATACATTAAACAAGCTAATATTTGTTTTGTGGTGACAGTGGTGACTTGTCCATAGAGGAGGGTATCAGCCATTGAGCAGTGATGCTGTAGAGTCAATATGGCAGCTAATTGAGACCTATTAGACCAGAAATAATACTGCCCCATGCTCCCTCTATTAATATTTTCAGTGGAAGATGAGCAGCAGACAGGGCAGTTAATGACAGGGTTGATAGAGTCATGGGTTTATCCCAAATTGGGTTATTTTCAAAATACTCTATCATCTTTATAGCAAATAAAATTAAAATCTAAGAAAATTAAATCTAACGCAAAGTGTAAGCGGGCCCTTTCTGTGCAGAGTTTGTCTTTATTCCAGGTACTCCATTTTCTGCTCAAAGACATGCAGATTAGGTCAACTGGCTACTCTAAATTGCCCATAGGTGTGAATGTGAGAGTGAATGGGCACCATTAATGGATAAGCGGTATAGATAATGAATGATTAGATATATTGCAAGTACTGGGAGAAGGAAAGGTGGAATATGGAGTGGATAATGTCCATACATCAGAAATGTGTTTGCACTATGGTGACCTTCTTTCGCACACTACGGCTGAAAGAAAGGAAAAAAAAAAAATCTCTTCATTTTCCAGTGCCTGAATTTTTTGGGCTAGACTCAAGTCTTTTTATGCGGTTTTTGTAATGTACTCAGACTGAAAATATTACTGAAACCTGACAACCCTGGTTAATGATATTAGCCTGCTGTGTGCACCTCATACACTGTGATGGGAAACACACCTGCCGTATTGAGTTGAACAAATGTACATTTAAAACCACTCAGAATGAGCTACTGAATGATTATGTATTGTTGACTCTTGACTGCCCATTATAAGGTTACTCTAAAAAGTCACTAGATAGTAGACTACAGCACAATTCAAACGTGATAGCCTATCAGTTGAATTATGCTTGTTATTTTGTTATTAATGTCATCCATCAAAATCTTTTGGCAAAAATTTTTTTTTTTTTTTGCCAAATTCAGCAAATATCTCACACCCAAGCTGTCTGTTCTGTGTGTACACTGAAAAAAAAAAAATAATAATCCAGTGCTCGTACATAGCCCTGGCTCTGTAAATGGGGAAACAGAAATATCTTATCCAGGCTTGGAAAGAAAGTGGCTCAGACCGAGCCACACAATACTGTTCCACCCAATCACAGGACAGGGGAAGGGGAGTGAGGAGATGGGGATGTCATTGTTGTGTTGTTGCTTTGGCATTGCGCTTCCAGGAATTTCGGGGTGGAGCTTCTGAAGGAGCACTGAAGGGAAGTGTGTATTTGTTTGTCTGTTGAGTTCAAATATCCACAATCTTTCTCCAAGAATCGATGACTCCCCCTTTAAGTGATGGCACCAGAAAGTAAAAAAGAGCAGTAAAATGCTCTTACTGATTACAAGCAAATACCTTGAACCAGAACTTTGAAATTACAGTCATGCCACAAACAAAAGCATCTAGCACCTTCCATGCCACAAAAATCCCTTTTCACGGTGTTTTGTGCCTGAAGCTTCTCTAAATACATATTTTACACCAATTTTAGGAGTGTTATTTTTCTATTTTTTCATAGTGTTATCTATGAAAGCCATGTGCAATTCCAGGATGGTACTGCTTCACTTTAAGTGAAAATTACAGTTAATAAATAAGTGTCACCATTACGAAAATTTGAAACCGCAGATTGGAATTGCAGAGCAGCTGCAGTACAGAAAAAATGGCACTCTCCTGCTTTTTTCTATCTATTTCTTATTTTCATTATAGCAGGCATTTATAACATTATAACTAAGTATTTATATATATATAAAAAAAAAAACATTGTAGTAGAACTCATGAGCATATGAAAAAAACAAACCCAAAAAACCCATGAGGCTTCAGTAGCAGATCCTCTGCTGAGGCCAATTGTATTCGTTTATACCAGTGAACCTGAAGGCAGGTCATCAAGTAAGGGAAGAATTTCCACATAATTTTATAGAGTTATTTTATTTCATTAACCCTCTCTGGTGTACTTTGATCACATGTACGAAAAAAGAGATGAAGACGAGGATAGAGTTTAAGAGAAGTATGCGCTCACTCCAGATAGAGTGTTTAGAATCTATGGTGCTAGTCAAAAGTGTTGACTTGAAACACCAATAAAAAAAAACCCAGGGCCACTTCAAATTCTTATTTATAGCCAAAGACAGTTAATGATCTTAATGGTTAATGGTTATGCACTGTAAGTGACACAATTCAGTGATGCTAGTTGCTTTGCAGTCAAGGAATTTTGTGTAGCTGGGGTTTCACAAATTCGAGTTGAATCCCCCAGATCAATAAGAACATCATTCTGAAAAGAAAACATCACAGTGATGTGAAAATGTTCAGTGCTAAGAACATGCTCTGTGCTCCAACACAGTTTGAAATAATTTCCCTCGATATATGCCAGGCTGGTCAGTGAGTGATTCAACTGCTCTTGTAACAGCTTTAGCTCTCTCTCTTCATAAACAGCTCTGAAGGTATGACATTTTTCCAGTCTGTTCCCAGACGCATAATCATGTGTCATATGGAGAATGATGTAACATAAAGACACAGCAAAACAGCACACAAGGTTTGAAAGGCTGACGCAAAGGAGGTGATTACAGAGTATCAGGCAAAATGCAACACACATCAACCAAACCTCCAGTGAGATTCTAAATACTGTCTGACTTTAAGAAATAACAGACAGCTTACTGAATTTCGTTACAGAAAACTCACAATAGCTGTGAAAGTGATCATAACACTTCAGTGTTGTTTCACATGGAAAGATCAAAAGCTTGTTATACACTGAATATTACTTAAACTGGATATGCTGTTACAGGCTTTAATTTCAGCTGAATTATACATGATGCACTAATAATGCCTAATGCAATTTTTTTTTTTTTTTTTAAATAAATGAGAAAATGGTTCCTTAAACCTTTAAAAATAAAAGGTTCTTAGGAAACAATACAATTAGCTATTGCTAACTAGCAAGCTTGTTATTATTATTATTATTATTATTATTATTATTATTATTATTATTATTATTGGTAATACTAATAGTAGTATTAAATGATTAAAGGTAAGATTCATAAAAATTATGCTGTGTGATGATCCCATTGTTTTATTTTTAAATGTGTTATGTATATTCTTATGATATTAATTTCTACAATATCTCTTCACCAGGACTGATTCATCAATTCATCATGACTAATGGGTATTTTAATTTTATTCTTGCGCATTTATTTAACATGCACTGTACATATCTGCTTCATTTTAAAGCACTGATCATACCTTGTGATAACAGCATTCCACAAGATGGCAATGTTGATTCATATTCTGATTCTGTCGCTGATGGGAGATTCATCGTTCTTCTATCTTTCTTCATGTGAAGGAAGAAGGAAAACACAAATAGCTTTGTTCTTCTTCGTGCAGTTTTTATTCATGCGTACGTCAACAGCACTGCAATGTTCACATGCTTGATATACAAAAAAATACAAAATCATGAGACACACAATGCACCTTTGCTTAGTAGGAGACAAACCTGGGCTATGTGAACTGAGTTTGAAAATGCATGAAAAAGAAATTGTGAATCATACAGTAATTACTACAACATGTCAAATGGTTAATTTTATTTGCTTATAAATTTTATTTTCCTGTTATTGGTCATGCCGGACAAATCAATTTCTGGAAAATTCAATTAAATTCAGTTCAGTTTTAATTGCATGGCACTTAACGATAGACTGCGTTTCTCACAAAGCAGCTTTATAGGTTGGACACATTATAAGCAAGCCAGAGGCAACCAAGGAGAAGTCGCCAGAGAGGAAACTCCCTGAGAGGAACCAGACTCAAAAGGTGTAGGCCATATTGGTTAGTGGGACTATAAATCATTACACTTGGATGTGGAATAGATGTTTTTATTTTTCCTATTGTGAACTAGAGTCCTAGGATTAGCAAAGGGCCGTCTTTATTATTACAGCTGCGATTCATAGGGGAAAAGTCGATTACATATTTAAGTCTACTACCACAAGTAGTGTGTGTCTGTGTCACCAGTTCTGATCATTTGACTGTGGTATGTGTCGTTGTGTTAGAGATGTGAGATCAGACCAGCCTGTCATCATGATCAGGTATCACTGTAAAAGGTGAAGCACAAAAAAAGCACATGATGAACTGGATGAAGTTGAAATTTCGAGTTACTTTTACAAAAACAAAACTAAAAAAAAAAAAAAAAAAACAAGAACAAAGTGTTCTTGACAAAGTGTAAAGGGGTAGAAGGTAAGGGCCTTGGGTAGATTGGACCCTGGCATATCTGCCTTCATAATCTTGATCATATAATAAACCAGTTCCACCACCTGATCTCTCTTAACACTATACAGTATGTAGACACAGGTTTAATTTCATTAAATTCTGTATATGTAACACTAACACTACTATTTATGGAATACATATATTACAGATCTGCGACACAGACTTTTCAGTTTAATGAGTCTGTGGAAGTAATTGGAGCCTGGATGTATGTGATAAAGTAATTACCAGCACACAAGAAAGAACTTCTGAAGTGCACACAAAAAATGTTTTTTGTTTTTCACTTCTCGTATTATAAAGAATCATCGTCTTGTTCTTGGTAAGACTAGTACAGGCTTTTCTGAGTGAGAGAAAGAGAGAGAGAGAGAGAGAGAGAG
>JAOVYU010000042.1:15346739-15357323 GCA_025674565.1 Synodontis membranacea
GCACACTCTGGTGTATGCCTGCGTGCCGGTCCCAAGCCCGGATAAATGGGGAGGGTTGCGTCAGGAAGGGCATCCAGTGTAAAAACTCGGCCAAACCAGACGTGCGGACAAAAAAAAAGATCCGCTGTGGCGACCCCTAGTTGGGAATAGCCAAAATGGGAAGGAGGAGGAGGAGGAGTGCTGTATGTATAATTTTGACCCAGTATTGAATTCGGAAAACCCAAAATATATATTCAAACTTGTTCACCAAATTCTTGTATTTTTTCTATTAAAGATGTTGTACAATCTTTCTTTCCCAGAAAAACAACAGTTTAAATAAATAAGAAAACAAAGCATAATATTGCTGTGACATTCATGTCCATGACCACTGTATTTAAACTTCTGATCACAACTGTAAATCATACAATGTTTCATCATGGAATTATGCTAGTTTTAATTCTATGGACTTTCCCTACACCTGCAATCTATCACAGTAAGCATTTTTTTGTGTTTAGGTCAGGGGTACCAAGGAAAAGCCACACCAGAAACTACTCTTTGAAGTCAAGAACAACTGATTGGACAAGTGGAATTAGGTGTGGCTCCTGCTTGGTTAGGAAGACAACCAACGCCCATACCGTCCCTTTCCGGATAGATTAGACCCCAGCTTTAGGTTAAACAAGACCTCTGTGTAGGTCAGTTATTTTTCAGACAATCCATGAAGTGTCTGTTTCTTCCTTGGACCACTTTTGATAATTACTGACCTCTGCAGAACGGGAACACCCCACAAGAGTTGTAGTTTTGGAGATTTTCTGACAAAGTTATCTAGCCATCACAATTTGGCCCTTCACTGCATGCACTTAAACAAATTAAAAAAGATATTAATAACTATACAAAATCAAGACACATATACAGAACAGGGTCCCTGGTTCGATCCTGATGTTCTTCCCACATCCTTGTGGGTTTCCACTGGTTTCCTCCCACCTTACAAAAACATGCCACTATGCAGATTAGCTATTAATAATTTCCCTGTGTGTGTTTTCCCGATGTGTTTGTGGGATGCAGTGCAAATGACTCGCATCCCATAGGGGGCGTACTTCCCCCTCATGCCCAAAGTTCCTGGGATAGGATCCGGATCCATGACCTTGATCAGGAATGTGTGGATCAAGCGTTTTTTTTTTTTTTTTTTTTTGAAGATGAATGAATAACTAATTTCTGCATTTGCTATATTTGGATTGGCTTTGAAGTGTTAATTCTTTTGTTCCTGTGGCTTGGACATTCATTACACTTGCAAATTATCATCCTAAGCAAAATCGTTATATACAGGATCTCTGTGCACTCATCTTCATTTTCAGTCAATCTAAGGAGGGTCTGCCAAATGGATGTCAATGTAGGGGAGTTCGTTAAATCTGTAGCTTTTCTTTTGACTGTTCATACTCAAATTCAACAAAATGACTCATTGAACGATTTTATTTTTGTACAAAAATGGATTGGTGTTAGAGTGCACGGGTAGGTAAGTTTAAAACTTGCACAAATAAGAAAGATATCCATAATTATACATAATAAGAAGGATATGATTTAGCAACATTCGCTCTTTACTTTATAGTTAAGGTTAAGACAAGGGAGCATGATTCACAGCATAACTTTTAATTTCATTTAAATTTAATTCAATGGAAAAAAAAAGAAGAAGAATTCCTCTTAGTGTTAAGCTTGAGTTGCATTTCTCAAAAGCGTTCAGAAGTTCCGAAGAAACAATGGTAGAAGCCATTTTTTGTGCATTCTACTTGGCAGATCTCTAAAGACTTAATGATTTCCCCCTCAGCACAAGCCCGTAATCCACAATGGGCTTTCTAGCTTTCTAGCAAGTGTTAGTATGATCAGCAGCTGCTGAAAGCCTGAGCCCCAGCTGCTCCGTTCCCACCTCCTTGCAGCTGTCCATGGCAAAGCTGCGTTTGAACAGCCTATTACCTCCACACTGCACCAGGGAAAGTAATCAGTACCTGAGGAGCACTTCTCTCAGACCAGATGGTGGGAGAGATGAATCATGCCATTATATTAGTGCGTAATAATATTTCAGATAAAGCTAATTAAGCTGACTCTCTCTACCCCTTTCAATCTTCTTATATTGATGATGCTGAAGCCACTCCCACAACGAGTTTTAAACTGCCAGCGCCTTGAGATGGTGGGAGAAATGAATGTTTTGACATTACCTCAGCCTCTTTATGCACCAGATATGGCTTTAATGAGGATGTTGCATTAAAATTTCATCAGGCTATTCATCAAACACATCGAGCTGGCTGCAGTCCTTAAACTGAGTCATTCATCTAACTGGGCACCTTCACAGAATAAACGGAAAAAGAAATACAGTTGGTTACTTGGTATTGATGAGAAGAAAGAGCGGAAATAATATTTCCAAGTGTTTTTGGCATTTCCCATTTCAAAAAAGCTACTTGTTGATTTAAAGTGAATTATGTATTTCTTATGTACGTGTTGTTTAATCAGTTGTTTAATCAGTGTTTCCCGTCTTAATTATATAAATTATATTATAATTGATTACTTATTATTGCATACTGTAGATTGTTTGCCAGATTCAAGAGGATCAAACATCCAAAAAAGAAAGTGTGAGTACAATATGAAGTACTAAACACTGTTAGTGCTTTGAAACACTGGTGAAAAGGGAAGGTTTCTTCATTGTGACTTTTGATGGTCGACTGGTATACCAGACTGGGATCATTTATACACACATGCATGGCACTGAATATATGTGGCCATCTCTTGGACAGAAAATGCAAAAGTACAGTTGTATTGAACTTGGAAAGTGACAGAGCTGACCTGGGCTCTGTTGGATCTTTTGTCAGTCACCCTCTACCACAAGTAGACATACTGTAGTAGATATTCTTTGGGTGGTAGACCATGCACAGTAAAGCACAATGACATGGTAGTGGAATATTAGTGGAGATTATGCTGGTACATTTGTGAGTGAAATTTCCTTAGGTCCACTTTTTTATGTGGCACCAAACGTATACTATACCATTCCAGCCACTTGGTGTGAGTAAATGATCCATTTGTCCATGGTATGATTTTGATGATCACAAAATCATCAATGATGATTCATGATCACCAATGATTTTGTTAGTATGATTGTGATTTTGTATACTAGAGTGATTTATAATTCCACTATCCAGTTCCACTCAGAAGAGGATGGGTTCCCCTTTGGGTATATTTCCTTGCAAACTTTCGTAAGTAATTTTCTTGCCTCTACTCATCAGGGATCTAAATCTAATTTCTTTAAAGCTGCATTGTGACAATGTTGATTGTTAAAAGTGCTCTATGAACAAAACTGAATTGAACTGAACAGCAGGAATTTTGTGCCATAAAGATGTTTACTGTAATGTTTACTATAATGTTTGTGAGATGAAAAAAAATTTGCTTGCTCACAAAATGAATTTGCTGTATTTATATACTGTGACAAAATTTCAGAAATGACACAGTGGCATGACATGAAATCAGTAATAAATAATATTTTTAGATTACAAAATTTTGATGGCCGCTCAAAATGCACACTTTTAAGTACTGTATCTAGCTAAATTAAAATACATAATAAAATAGTATAGTACTTCAAAGATTGAACTGATGAATTGATGGGCATTCATACAAACAAATGAAAACTACCTAGCTACCATGATAAATCTAACTAGGTGAATATTGTAGATGTAGCAGTAATATGAACACAATTAAAATCAAATTAAGTCACTGACTACTTCACAGTAAACCCCAGTTAGCTGACTGCTAAGATGATTAAGCTCATTGCATTATCATTATTTCCTTAATAGCTTTTCAGTGTTCTTCTTGAATGTGAACATATTTGATCAATGTAAGCATTAGAATGAAAATGATTCACAATAAAAAAACATGAATTAAAGGGACACATGAAGCCTCATCACAACACGAGAATCAGAGTCCATTGCCTAATGGCATGTTATTCAGGTCTAGCCCTGTGTACAGGTCACTACAGTAATGCAGCGCTTTACTACTCCACTACAAAAGCAAGTCAATAACCATGTGATTACATCATTACAAATCAGTAGTACCTGTTTAGTTCTGCTCCTTATCACCCATCTAACCATTTAATTTTCTTTGGAAAGCAAAAAAGGGTATTACACATCTGAAGGGTTTGAGTGAAATGGCTGCAAGATAGAAGTCTCTTTTGCTGAAAGAGCAACAGTAATCACATTCATTTAATCTCCTGCAATACATTCAGGCCATGCTTTTCATTACCAAAAAAAGTGGATAACTGAGCAATAATCACTGGATCAGAGTTTACCTAAATCCTGCTTTAAGCAACAAAAAGATATTCATCCTTTTGTGGTTGATCACTAGCCTGCTCAGGTCTTACATAGTGGAGTTCTAAAGCTACTTTAGATTAGGATCAAAATCCTTGATAGCAGTTTGCATCATCAGTGTTACACTGAGCAGTTGTAAAAGGCAACTTAAGCAAGCCTGATTCACACATCTCAGCAGGACTAGGGTGGTGAGGGGTTGATCTTAAATTTGTCTTTTCATAAGTACTAATAAAAATGCAGTTTTTAACTCTACAAAAAATAGACCAATAGACAATTATTTATAGTAACTGCCAGTCAAATTATTAACGCCATATCATATATTCATATATATATAATTAATGCCAGTCAAAGCTAGATACTGTAGCTCAAATTCCTCAAAAAAACAATGCTGGTTCTGATAGAAATGTGTCAGAATACACAGTGCATCGCAGTTTGTTGTGTATGAGGCTGCATAGCCACAGACCAGTCAGGGTGCCAAGGTGACCCCTGTTCACCACTGAAAGTGCAAACAATGGGCACATGAGCATCAAAATTGGACCACAGACCACAGACCACTTGACAGGTCATGGCTGTTTATGAGCACAATTGGGACCAACACAATATTAGGCAGGTATTCATAATGGTATATACTGTACGTATATTGTGTAATATATATACATTGGAAAGTTCGGACATTTCAGAAAAATTATTTTATTTAGTGCTTTCCCTTCTAAAGTTTTTCAAGTTTTTCAAGTCTATTTAAAGTGGAAAATGATACAAATATTCCAGCAAAAACAAACGAACAAACAAATAAAAAACCCCAGCAACACAAACCACCAGAGGTGCAGTTTTAGTAATTACAAAAAACTTCGGATAAAATTGACCTGCATAGACAATGTTTTCATGTTGCAGTATTAACAGCATTAAAAATATATATATATAAATAATAAAAAACCCACCTGATTTACAGGCAGAACATGCAAACAAAAAAATATACTTAATTTAGTATTTACTTGCACTTTCAATAAGGTTAAAGCCCAATCTGGTTGATGTGAAATTGAGACTGTGTCAGGATGTGCCCATTACTGCTCAATTAATTATCATGTGCTGCAGTTCAGCACCCACATAAAGTTGCTTCAGGAATTCCAATGAGCCATTTAGTTACACTCAACCCCCGCACTTGGTACCTTTCTGAAACACTACAAAAATACATAAGCCCAAATGAATAATTTATGTCAGCTGGGAGATGCTGTTTATGTAGAATTTAGGTTGAAAGTATAATGGCTAATGATCTATCTGCTGCTAGGTTTGTCATGATCTGGAAAAAAAGAACATAAAATTATTGCAATTAACTGCCATTAATATTGTTGGAAACACTTCAATATAAATAAAGCATATAACCATGCTAAACTAATGCTTTCATAATGATGAATTAAAACAGGACCTAATCCTTAAAACATCCAGGAATAATGGAGTATATATATATATATAACAGCCTCAGAGTCGCATCTTTATGTACAGTGCCCTCCACAATTATTGGCACCCCTTGTAAAGATTAGTAAATCGGGTTAGAAAAAAATACACCTTTTGATGAAGAAGATTCATCTCCCACTGAAAAAATGAGAAAAACCCAACCTTTAACTGAAATCTACTTATTCAGAGATAAACAAATCCCTAATCAAAAAATAATCATTTTCAACCATATCACATGTGTCACAATTATTGGCACCTCTGGAAATTATTGGGAATGCAAATGTAACTAAACCATATTTCCCATTTAAATTGTATATTTTTTGAGTTGATTGGAGTGTGTAGGAACTTTCAAGCTGTAATTCGTGACTTCACTGGGGCACAAATATGACTTTTTTTATAAACCTTTTTACTAATCTTTACAAGGGTTACCAATGATTGTGGAAGGCACTGTAACACTGTAACTGTATAGTCAATTCTGATTGGTCAGAAGTTGATTAATTTTCTGTAACAACACATGACCGACATTAGTTTTGGCTGCAAGGTTTATATTAATTTACTCATTCTAATGCATTATATTTCCACATTCATGAATTTCTAAGAAATGTGAATTGTTGATATGGTGATGCTTTCTGTGAGGATAATTTAATTAAGCATTTATGAATCGAGTCTCCAGTGTCAGTGCTTTGTAACAGTCAGTGCTTTGAAAGCTTTCTGAGACATGAAAGTAGTTTTGACAGAAGACATTCCAATTCCACTGTAACATGCAAAACAATATTTATTTTGCCTTGTTAACTTAAAAAAAAGAGAATGAAAGAAACGACTCTTTGTAACTTCTTTAATATATATATATGTGATAATAAGAACTCCTTAGGTGAATGGTCCAATAATATTAAATGGAAAGACATAAAAAATACAATTTACCATGCTGTAACAGATACACTTTGTAATCTTTTAGAAATGTCTGTGGTATAAGATAAATAAACAGTTCAGGACATGTTGTTATAGGAAAATAATCCACTACAATAAATTGTTTATTTTCTTCTAATTGTGTGCTCCATCATGTTTTATTCTTTATGTTATAGCATGGTTATCGCTTGTGCATACAGTATTTGCATCTCTTGCATCTGGGGTCAATAAACAAACAAACAATGACGCTTACTCATTCCTTCATTCTTGTCAAATAACATATTACATGCCATAGGGCTGCATGCACAAAAAAATATTACAGTTAAGACTATAATGAGCTGCAAAAGTAAAATAGATGAAAACAGAGCACCAAGGTCCAGATTCTGTTGTATAATCATATAACAATAACGTGAAAAAAATGCTGCATCATCAAAAGCTCTGTTACAACTGATGACAACATAATTGCCCAGAGTAGAAGAGCACAGAGAAGCCGAGCCATTAAACTCAGAAATAATACAATTACAGGCAAAACGTATGTAAAACACTTGCAAAATCTTTTTTTTCCCAAAACTATATTGTTCCTGTACTAAAAACCACACTATACTTAAATTTGTTAATGAAGATTTATGTAGAACAACTTGGTATCATTTGGTCCTTACATCTTACTTATATATGAAAGTATTAGCTACGTATTTACATCTGCTTATTGTGGCCCTTATATTAAAGTGTTTCCATATTGTTAAATCAGTTATCACCCAGTTAAATCCTAAAAAAAAAAGTAAAATAAAAATCCAGAAAGCCATTCTTTATGAGACTGTGTGAGAATGATTTAAACAAACTGTGGCATGTGCTGGCATAACTAAAGCACTGGCATTCACACAGGGTCATGTCTAAAAGCATATTTCACAGTATCCTGTCACTCCCAAGCAGGATTTCAAGCAAGCTGGTCCATGTTTGTGACATCTGTGGCCTCATGGCCAATTAAGATATGCAACATTCATAGTAGCATATCAGGCTGAGATCACGCATACTCGTGGAGCCTTGTGGTATGTTAGTGAAGTCAAAGTCTTTTGGGGCTATTTCCTTTTTAACATCCAAATAAAACATTATATTCTCGGAATTTCTGGCCTAGTGATTAACTGACATAAAGAGCCCTGACAGGCCAAATAAAGAAGGAGATCTGAAGTTAGTTTTGCATTGTCAATAGTTATTAACCTACATATAATAGATACCTACTGTACAGTATCTGGGCAAGGGAAGATGCCTGAGCTTGCAGTGGACAATATAAACCCCCTAACCGTTGATTCTGAATGGTAAGAAAGTATTAGTTAATTTTCGATTACTAGGCTTAATGCGATCATTTTAATACATTACTGTTTTCACACTAACTTACACAAGGGTAAACAAAAGCAGGTGTTTATTTATAATGTTTGTAAGGCATCTCCAATGTCAGTGCTTTGTTACAGTCAGAAGTAAAGCTGCAGCTACATGGGAAAGTCGTCAAGTTGGAAGACATTCTGATTTTTTTTGGTGACAAGACAAGCTGCATTTTGTTGGCCTTGTTAATGTCAGAAGAGAGAGAGAGAGAGAGGATAAAAAGCAGTGGTGAGAGATGATTAAGCATCGAAACTCTTCAAGCAAAGTGCAATTCATACAACTTTTCAGATGATATACAGTACATAACAAGCATGCTGCAGGAGCTGACATACTGTACATACATAGTCAACATATAATAAGTGTCGTGTTAATTGCTGGAAATTAGCTTTCACTGTTTGGAATAAGCATTATTATTTCAATTAAATTAAAGAGGTAAAGGCAAGCATAAGAATAATCTTGATTTGCCTGAGCGTAGTCAAAGGAAATGGAAATCATGTTGTTGCTTTACAATTATTTTAATGTTATAACAAATGTTCTGTTTGTCCATGTGGTAGTATTTGCTGTTGAGTTTACTTGCTGCTGCTATAGAGTTTGGAGTGTGCAATCAACACTTACTGTAATTTGTAAAACATGAGGTACCAGTAGGTCAACTGAGGTTTGATCCAGCAAGTAGACAGGGAAGGACAATTGATAATGGCCTACAGCTCGAAAGAAATTCAAATAACACCATCTCAGTTTATTAGAATATTTAATTTCAAGATTGAGCAAGCTACTATTCCAACAGTATAATTACCGCACATCTCTCATTTCTATTTGAGTACTCGCATCCACAACCAAGCCACAGAAAGTCATTGCTGAAAAGGTTGACTGTTGACTGGAAGGGAAATCTGTGGTAAGAAAAGGTGCACAAGCAACATGGATGACCACAGCCTTGAGAAGACTGTCAAGAAAAGTCAAATGAAGAACTTTTCAAAATTCAAGAGAGCTTCACAAGGAAAGGGGGTGTTGCAAGCAACTTCTCAACCAGAGACAACGACAGAAGCGGCTTACCTGGGCTTAGGAAAAAATTACCTGGACTGGTGCTCAGTTGTCTGTAGGATCTAGATGTTTCTTAGCAACTCTTCAAACAGCATTTCTCCACAAGTGTAGGCCAGATGCTAATCATACCTTGAGATGTCCACAGGTCTTCATCAGTCAACACCCGCAAGATAAGGGGATCAGGAACCCTTTGTCTGAATCAAAGAGGTACAGGATGGTGCCTGTCTCTGATACCCCCCCCCCCCTTACGGGGCACTCAGGTTGTCCCAAAGTCTCAATAATTAAAGATCATTATGGGCATCTGACCAACAGAATGAACTTTTCAGCATGTTGAACTGCTGTGAATGTTTATTGTTTCATTGAACTGAAATGATGAATTGTGCATTCATGTGCTTCACTTAATTTGTAAAACATGAGGTACCAGAACATCAGTTGAGGTTTGATCCAGCAAGTAGACAGGGAAGACACAACACACACACCTCTCTTATCTCACTCACTCCAACACACATACACATGCACACACCACACACAGGGGACACACTTTTCTTATCTCACACACACACACACACACGCACACGCACACACACACACACACTTTCTGATGAGCAAAGGACATGTACTTGCATGAAGAAATGTCTAAAAATGTAGTTGTAGTTCACAGTGTGTTCAGTTAAACCAACAATGATCACACGTTAGGTACATAAAGGCAATTTATGTACACCGATAAATGTTATATACACCAAGCATAACATTATGACCATTGTGATGGCTAGATGACTGGGTCAGAGCATCTCCAAAACTGCAACTCTTGTGGGGTGTTCCCGGACTGCACTGGTCAGTAGCTATAAAAAGTGGTCCAAGGAAGGAACAGTGGTGAACCGGTGCCAGGGTCATGGGTTTCCAAGGCTCATCGATTCATGTGTTGTCCAAACACAGACGAGCTACTGTATCTCAAACTGCTTAAGAAATTAATGCTGGTTCTGAGAGAAATTTGTCAGAATACACATTGCATCGCAGTTTGTTGCATATGGGGCTGCATAGCCTCAGAGCAGTCAGGGTGCCCATACTGACCCCTGTGCTATGCTGAAAGCGCGAACAACAGGCACAACAGGCATCAGAACTGGACCACAGAGCAATGGAATAAGGTGGCCTGGTCTGATGAATCATGTTTTTACAGCATGTGGATGGTCGGGTGTGTGCGTCCCTTACCAGCTTTCATGGAAGCAGTATTCCCTGATGGCTGTGGCCTCTTTCAGCAGGATAATGCACCCTGCCACAAAGAAATGGTTCAGGAATGGTTTGAGGAGCACAACAATGAGTTTGAGGTGTAGACTTGGCCTCCAAATTCCACAGATTTCAATCCAGTCAGTCATCTGTGGGATGTGCTTGACAAACAAGGCCGATCCATGGAAGTCCCCACCTCACAACTTACAGGACTTAAGGGATCTGCTGCTAACATCTTGGTGCCAGATACCACAGCACACCTTCAGGG
>JAOVYU010000042.1:15399889-15415685 GCA_025674565.1 Synodontis membranacea
AAGGGTGTCAGTCATGTGAACATAACTAATTCACTGAATTTCTGTATGCCCCATGTTTTATGTATGTTTTATCTGTAGAATTTGACTGTAATTTATGTTGTGTTGTTTTGTAAAAAAAACCACTAGGGACGAGCATTGCAAATTAGCTTTGGCTATAAGTGCTATAGTATGAACATGTTACGTGTTCCTACTTGTCCCTAATAAATAAATAAAATAAATTCTCTCCAGAATAGGCCACATCAAATATTATTTGCAAGGCCACTAATAATTGTGAAAGTTACCAGATTTATTATTATTATTTTTTTTGCAATAAACTGTATTACTGTATTTATTTTTTTTTAATTAACCATGAAACATCCCTACTTAACTGATGATAAAACATGATTTATAAGATTGTATACATGTGATAATTATTTTTTCCATTAATCAAGGGTGCCAATATTTTTGTTGGGCACTGTAGCTCTATCACAAAGTTAACTGGACTTTTGGCCCAACCCCTTATTCTGCATGCACAAATACTAAAAAGGTCAAAAACGTACATCAAAGAAAGCTCGGGCACTGACCACAAATTAGAATTCTTTGTACTCACCGAACCCTGCAAGGTGCAGTGATGACATTATTTTATTAATGATTTACTGCTGAACTTTGCATTGTGCTGACATCGGGGATGTAGTGACTAAGCTGTGAATTAAGCCCCAAATCCCTTTGATTCCTCCAAGCTGACTGCACATCTCCACTGATGATTTTAAAAAAGTAAAAAAAAAAAAAGAGATTTTGCTGAAGGGCCCACTATATCAGCGTCCCTTCACCTGTCCTAATCCGGTATAATGGAATGCAGAATGTCACCTTGTCTTCAAGGTACCTGATAGCCTTCTGTAAAAATGTCATTTAGCTCAAGTGCAGATCGCATTTAATTAGAAGAGGGGATTTAAATTGTCATGCATCAAACACTGCAGATGACCAAATGGGAAAAAAACGGGCTTCGAGCCAGACTCTATGAGCTCTTCACAACCCATCAAAATCCCCAGTGCCAATGAGGTCAAAAAGCCAAAGCAGTCTTAATTAATGATGACCAAAGTGAACAACTGAGCAGAATTGTGATGTTCACCCAGAATGGTGAGTGTATAGACAAGGGATGGACAAAAGATTCAAGAGATATTATTCAGTTAAAATAAAATAAGAACACATCATCTTTCAGTGTACATCATTTGTCTAAAACGGGTGATAAATTGAAATGGATTAAAATTTCATTAAATAAAAATGAATGTACATGCCATTGCTCTATAGATCCTGTCAGTGTCTCTGCCAATACCATTTCCTCAACCTTCTGTCCATTATATGAGTGCTGGCATTTCAATGAGTGGGTTAGTGTGGTTTCAAGGTAACTGTCAAAAAGTAGCAGCTTATGTTTTGATGCTTGTTAACCTGTCAATTGAGCACATAGTTTTACCACTTAAAAGGCACCTTTTTGTTCCCAAGTAATTCCGTTTGCATAATGTCTTGCAGGACAATCAATAATAACCTCACAGCTGTCAAATTCAATGAGCGTACATATTAAGATGGAGGAAGGATAATTAATATAACATATCCTCAACTATAAAGTATCAAGGCTGGATGGTTAGGTGAAACAATCACCTAATCTGAAAGATGTGTCAGCTCATACCGATTTACATAGTGAACAGATTCAGCAAAGTATATATCTGCAGTACAAAAGAATGCCAGTGTGTGCCAGGAGTCATCGAAATCTATATTGCCGTATTTTTCTCCCCAATTTCGTCACTCCTGCCCACCAGTCAGTTGTCCCTTATCATATAAAATGCTACCAACCAGGTAAGGATGAGGTTTCATGAATGAATGCTTCGGAATGTGCTTCATCTGAGACACGTGAATGTTTTGAACTGCTGCGTCACAGGGCAGCAAAAAATAGTCACAGAAAAGTGCTATCTATTCAATTATTATTTTTTTTGTATAGCACTTATAACAACAGACATTGTCACAAAGCAGCTTTACACAAATATATAAATTCTGCTTAAAAATTTATTAATCTATAAATTTATATCACACACACACACACACACGCACACAACCAGTCAAAAGTTTTTAGAACACCCCCAATTTTTTAGTACAAACATTGCTATATATTTTGATTTTATGACTTTTATGGCATTGACTCAGAACTAAAACTTCCAAATATATGTTTTCCAGCACATAATTAAATGTTACAGGAAAATGTTTGTATGTCATTAAAGTTTAAAACTATGACCTTAGTGGGACCACTATTTTTTAAAGCAACGGGTTGTCACACCCAATACTGACATGTTCTGTGTTTTACTGTAACGTATAAACATGTAATTTCATTAAAACTACAGTAGTCAAAGGTACAATTTGTTTTTTGAAAAAAAATTGCTGATAAGATTTATTGGGCATGTTCAGCAAGATCTTAATCTTTCGAGTTCTTATTTTTACAGCAAAACCTGGGAGCCTTTATTATGTTTTGAAAACTAATGTAAAATGTTTTTGTTCTCACTCAATCATATAGAAGTCATAAAATAAAAATCTATAGCAAAGTTGTACTAAAAAATTGGCAGTGTTCTAAAACTTTTGACCGGTAGTGTGTATGTGTGTGTATATACAGTATATATATCCCCATAATGAGCAAGTCTGTGGCAACAGTGGCAAAGAAAAACTCCCTGAGATGACAAGAGGAAGAAACATTGAGAGGAACCAGACTCAAAAGGGATCCCATCCTCTTTTGGGTGACACCAGTTAGTGCAATTACAATTAAGAAGATAACTGTGTGCATGGTCAAAAAAGTATGTTGTGTAGTACAACATTCACCATAGTTTAAACATAAAGTCCATTTTATTGAAATATCTGACCTCAAACATGCCTGTGGTTGGCTAGGGTAACTGGGTTTGACAAGAGAAATATGTCACTCCTTCAATTTATGGAGCATGACCAACTTTGTTTCTTTGTCTCCCAAACTCAGGTGGTCAGTGTCAGAATTCAAACTCTCAGCAATATGGCAAATACATTTATATTGCACCACATGGGAATCCATGCAATACTTTGCTCAATTACTCATTTATGTAAATTTTCACAATTACTTATTCAAAAAATGTACATGAAAGCAGCCCATTGAGATACGTAGGAAAGAGTTTTAATGAAGTTTCATACCTACTACATTTTCATTTAACATCTGGTCTGATTAGTTAACTGACAACACGGCTTAAGTTGACAATGTAGGTTTTTTTCAAAATAGGTTTTTTTTTTCTCCCAGCAATATATTCAAGAACGTTCTTATTCAGAGATTTTATTGCTAGTCACAAGTGGTACTGTGAAGCATCACTATGGTACAACACATAACCACTTCATATTCATAGTGCCTTATTTTTCACAGTGATCTAATTGGCAATAGTTAAGCATTAAAAGTAGCTGTTCAGTCATGTTAATAACTTATCCAGACTGGTGTTACAAATGAATGTTACACTATATGGACAAAAGTTTGTGGACACCTGACCATAACACTCATATGTGCTTTGTTAAACATCCCAGTTCAAATTTAGTCCCCCTTTGCTATTATAATAAGCTCCATTTTTCTGGGAAGGCGCCCCACTAGATTTTCCAGCATGTCCTTGGGTCTGAGGTTGTTGTAATGATACAACAGCATACAACAACATACTTAACAATTGTGTGCTTCCAGCTTAGCGGCAACAGTTTGGGGAAGGACTATCATGGTCAGGTGTCCACAAACATTTGTCCATATAGTGTACTGTATGTAGCTGGACCTTTATGAAATGAGATGTTTAGTCCCCAAGAAGTGAATAAAAGTAAAAAAAAAAAAAAAAAAAAAAAAACGAAGTGAATGACTGCAGTTTAGTAATCATGTAATGAACAAGAGCTTCCTTTGTCTTGTGAAGTTTATTTAAATACATTCAGATCTGTTGCAAGAACAGATAGTGACAGAAGTTTCACTGGTGAAGGCTCCCCGTCAGGGCAGTCAGGATTAAGAAAAGGCTTGAATGGCCTCCTGCTAGGACTGTCATAGTGAGAAAAGATGCTCTGACTTTTTAGTCCTATAAAGGATCTGTTCAAAAGTCATCCCAACTCTGTCCAACCTCTCCAAAACCCATTTGGTTCTTCAAAACAGAGAAGGAAAATGTAGCAAAGTCCTATTGTAGGACTATACAACCAGCTGAATACATATAGAAGACATTTTCTAAAGGATTTCTGGATGGAACAAGCTCAGGCAAGGTCAGTTCCTACAACTCTGAAAACGTCATTTATATTCATTTACTGTAATTTTGCTTTGACACTAAAGGATCTTGACTTATAAACTGCATGGTCTATTACATCAAGCCTCATTTTCCAATTGAATGTTAATTAAAGCACCTTTCAGTGGAGCTTCACAGACAAAAATGGCCCCATTTTAATAAATAGCATTCTTGCAGATTAATGAAAAGCCAAATACATGTGGATGACTTGGCTATTTTTTTTTTTTTTTTTACACAAATAAAAGCTGATTTTAACAGCTGAAATTCTTCCTATGGAGTGCAAACTAATAATAAATCTTACATTTACTGGTGTAGCAGAAATTAGAATGCCATCTCATCAATAAAACATAACCGACTTGCAAATAATTTGAATAAACTGTCTCTAGTCTTACTATTAAATAATGGCTGCATATTTTACTTTACAGTGTCCTTTTTTTGCGTGACTTGTTTTTGGTGCGGCTGCAAGCCATGCTGCTTCACAGATGCGAATGCATTAATACACCTGAAAACAGTTTATCCACTCAGTGATCATTTTCATCATGGTCACTTGCTTTTTAAAAATAAATAAATAAATAAATAAATAAATAAATATAAACATTGCATGTTTAATGACCATTTGTGACTCTCTCCTGTAGTTAGAGGCAACACTGTTGGATGAATAAAGATAGCGGTTTTCTTCTAAATGATGAGTCACTCAGCAATCAGTGTGAAGACTGTCATCAAATGAGGACAAATAATATGTTTTGCTGCCAAGAACCTCAGTGATTAGGAGTCACTCAGCCAGTAACCAAAGTCAAAATTCACCAGTCTAATTCTGAATGCCATATTAACATATTTTGTGGAACCACTAAGATGCTATACTATGGTCATTTAAATGAGGCTGTGGAAGCTCACTAGGTAAGGATGTGTGCCTGTGATGTGTGCTTCTTGAGGATGTCAGCTCAAATGCTCAAATGTCAGGGCTGCGATAGATAGATAGATAGATAGATAGATAGATAGATAGATAGATAGATGCGAGGTATTCTTGTTTAGGTTTTAGAGTTAAAATTATTTCATTAAAATATTTTTGATGAGTTATTACTGATGGTGCAATGGTTAGTATGGTCGCCTAATAGCAAGAAGGTTCTGGGTTTACACCTCATGACTGACAACACAGCAACAGACTTTCTGCGTGGAGTTTGCATATTTTGCCCTTGTCTGCATGGGCTTCCTCCAGGTGCTACGGTTTCCTCCCAACAGTCCAAAGACAAGCAGATTAGGTTAACTGGCTACCAAAATCCCCTTAGGTGTAAATGGTTGTCTCTATGTTGGACCTGAGATTAACTGGTGACCTGTCTAGGGTGTGCCTGGATCTGTGTCTCGCCTGAAGTCGGCTGGGATTAGCTCCAGCTTCCACTTGACCCTGAAAGATAAGCGGTATAGATAATGGCTGGCTGGCTGGCTGGAGTCATACTGTACTTGTCTAGTATTTGCCCAATTAAATGCTCTCTAGATTGCATCCATTTTCCAGCCATTCCATGGTTGAGAAGAAAAGGTTTAGTGTGCATTCATTTGAAAGCAAGTGTAATTTGAGCAAGTTTGCAGCTATGTAACAGACCCTTTATTTGAAGGAGTGTTTTTACAACTCAGGGCTTTTCTGTGCTGGAATGTCTTGATACGACTGCTTGATTGAGATCACTTTGTTACCACTGTAACTTCTCCATCAGTATGAGTAATCAGTAAAAGTAATATACATTTGTCCAGCATATAGACATGTCAGCTTATCATCGCCGCCACTGACGGATGAACTTGTCTCAAACGTGTTACATAAGGTTTAAACATGTAGCATCTAGGATAATCTAAGATATAGTCCTTGTTAGTCAGTCAGCAGTGAGAAATCCACCATAAATGAACAAAGCTCTTGCTAAACTCTTCACTCTTCTCTGTATTTCGCTAGTTCCTTAATCAACTGCCACGTTTGTTTAGACTTGCGGAAGGTGTGGCATATCTTGAATGCTGTTGCCTGTTGTGTTAAACAGTCAAGCACTTCAACACGCCATTACTTTTTGTTTTTATTGCCAAAGGAAAGATGTCAACATATGGAATCAAATCATGGCTCTCAAGCCATTTCACTTTAAACAAGGTGCTACCCCTTAAATTTTAAACTTATAATCTGAATGACTCTAGGGCATTTACAATGAGGCTGTTTGCCAAATGAATCATTTCAAATTATAGACCATGGTGGAAAAGGACAGGAAGATCACAAACAGTGCCACATTTATTCACACAAAGGTCAGGACTTTTACGGTTCAACCAGAATTAAGAGGTCCAAGAGACTGAAGGAATCATTCTATAAGAGTCATTGACCTACACTTATCATAATAGCTCTTCTAGTTTCTGAAGCAATGTTTCCGATCCAAGAACACTGTCTGAGCCATTTAAAATTTAGAATGAACAAACAGCCTGGGTGAGCATGCAATGACACTGAATCACACCAAAAAAGTGTTCTAACCCTTTACCCTACATTCACACTAGCAAGGGTCAAAGTGACATGCGTCCATTTACTTTACATGCACGTGTGGCACAGAGCCATGGTTTCAGTAATAGCAGCAAGCCCCAACATCACCGTGCAACAACCAACATTTGATTTGAGATATTCTCAATGCCATGCTTATTAGGTATGTAAGCAACAAATCCCGTTGATTAGCTTCAACGATTCCTCAAACTAATCCCCAACTTACAACTTTATTTCCAACCTGAATTTATTAATAGTTTCCATTTACAGTTCTGCGGCAAAATATGGAAAAAAAACATGCAACAGTCATGACAAATGATTGCTGGCACTTCTGGTGTGCATGTAGCTAGTACAGTTAGTTTGCTTTGTTAATCTGCCAATGAAGACAGTTTGAAGCCTATTATATAACAAAAATCTCACAACTAATTTTCAAACTGATAATTGCATTATTTAATTTGCTAGCCATAGAAGCTTTATATAGTAATTTCCACAGGGTCCTTGTCAAATTGGCCTAGCTTTGGAACAGGGTTGCAGGTGGAAAAGCAAGTCAGTGGGTGATGTTATTGTGGAATAGTTGAAATATAGTCTGAAGATGCCAATATCTTGTTTTAAAGCAAATAATCAGAATTATATCTAATCAACTTCCACACAAAAGAGAACATGTAAGTGCAGACAGTGTATCTACAAAGAGCAGAACCATTTCCCAGTAAGATATTCAGCAGAGATTGAGAGAGGGAAAGGGGATTCATGGAGGATTTATGATGATAAAAGGCATACTGCAGATATTACCAATCATAAATGTGTGCAGACCATGGTGAACTTGTTTCCCACACAAAGACTGAAAAAGAAGAAAAATGCACCTCCTCTTTCTGCTTCCCAATTTTTAGTACTCAGGTTTTTGTGTCTTTTGTTGTGACCTGGCAACCCTATACTACCCTTCTTCATCAGAACTAAAAGTACAGGACAGTGCAAGCTCATAACAACAATAGCACTCATCCATACACACCCACAAGATGCAAAATACTAGCACCACAAGCAACTTGCTTGCTGGCAGGGTGAATGCAGATTTACTTCTTGTTAAAATAATATGGTAATATGTAGTCAACCAGCAACAATTATTGCCAAATTAATTTTTCAGATTCATAAGCAAGAATAATGGTGTGTCTCACTACAATAGCCTTCATTATCCCTTCACTATCCATTGTGATGTGGGATTTTGAAGCAGGAACAGAAAACGCACACACATTGATGTAGGCAGCTGAATCCCAAAGGAGGAATTTGTTTACTTTAATTGTGCAAAGTGAAACATGCGGAAGTGCTACCTGATGGTGGATGCTTTTGGATTGGCAGCTTAAAATGCTGTAGCATTGGTGGATTCTGTGGCTGGGGAGAGCACTGAGCTGGAGGGCAGTTGTCTTGCAGGGAACCTGTCATGGGGACGTGAGAGAAAAAGGATTACTGCACAGTTTCACAAGATTGGTGTGCTTCTGGCATCTTTTCCCCCCTTTTCCTCCAGTGAGCAGCTCTTTTATTCCTCTTCTGATGAGCCACCATCCGTTGAGGACTGCGCGACTCATTGCCTTCTAGCCATAAGTGTTTGGTTGTGCCTCTGCCCTGGGGCTTGATTACTTGTTGTTGTTTTTGTAACTGCCCCATGTGGTTGTTGTGGTCCTTGCCCATAGTGCTGATCTCCTTTTTGTGTTGGCTTGGCTTCACACATAACCCCCTCCAATAGTATTGGAACCGCGAGGGCAATCTTTTATTTATTTATTTATTTATTTGTGTATTTATGTATTTATTTCATTTAAACTGAAGACATTTTGGGTCAAGATCAAAATATGAATATGAGATGACGGATCTGAATTTCAGCTTTCATTCCCTGATATTTACATCCAGATGTGTTAAACATTTTACAATAATTAGAATTTTATTTGAATATCGGAACACGTGACTGGCAGGGGTTTCTTGTTGACCTGGTATGCTGGTTAGATTGAATGTTTAACCAAATTTCTCTGAATGCCTATTCTTGGGTTTTTTCCCCTTGGTTTTGCTTGTGAAGACTGCAATTGTTGTTATAAAGGATAAATAAAAATGAAGAGACCTGTCTACGGAAGAGAAGCAAGCCATTTTGAAGCTGCTCCAGGAGCAGAAATCTAGAGGCCATTCCACAATTATCAGCAGTAGGACTTTGAAAGGGCAGATTGGAATTCACAAACAAATACTGAAATGAGCCACAGAGATTTTGCAACCAAGATTAGCCTCTACCAAAGCGAAAGGCCTAAGTGTGGAGAAAGAAAGCATCTACTCATGATCCAAAACACACAAGCTCATTGGTCAAGCATGGTGGAGGTACTGTCATGGGCTTGCAAGGCTGCTTCTGGGATGGGCTCACTAAAATTTATTGACGTAACTCATGATGGTGGCAGCAGAATGAATTCTGAAGTCTACAGAAACATTCTGCCTGCCAATTTACAGAGAAAGGTACCCAATCTAATTGGGAGAAACTTTATCATGCAGCAAGACAATGACCCCCAAATACTACTAACACAACAAAAGCCTTCATTAAGAGAAAAAATGTGGAAGGTTGTAGGCCAAGTCAGTCGTCAGAACTTTTCCCAACTGAGCATGCGTTTCACCTTCTGAAGAAGACTGAAGGGGAAAACCCTCAAAACAAACAACAACTGAAAGAAGCTGAGGTACAGGCAGTTTGGTGATGCCATTTTCATGTAATTTACTTTATGATAATCTGTTCTTGTACTTTCGTTTACCTAAAAAAAGGGTGTTCTGCCCCAATGGTGCCATTTTCTAAGTTGTTTAACACATCTAACTGGGAAAGAAAGGAAAGAAAGCTGATATTGTGTGTTAAGTATTGTTATGGCTTGGCCTCAAATCAACAGTTCACCTGGATAAATAAAGGTTAAATAAATAAAACAAATAACAAATAGTTATTTCCTATTCCGCTCTACTGCACAAACATGGCAAACAAACAGTACATTGTGAGCGCAAGGTTCTTTGGGAAGTCTTAAAAAGTACCAATATGAAAGAAAATAAAAAGGAAAAAAGATTGAAGGAGAAAAGCAAACCCATAGAATCGGAGATAAACAACCTACAGGGAGACATTAAACAGTTATCGTCTGCATCAAAATTCTTTCACGATCTTTCACGATTAGAAAAGTTTTAAAGACCTACAAGTCTGAAGGTAAAATGAACCTGTGTTCACCTTTTAAAATAACCTTGGTCTGAGTACTTTGCTGTGACTAACTTATGAAAGGTGCTTTTGGATGAGCACAAGTACATGACAATAAGGCTCTGGCCACATGAGCTGGTCTCCATGGCAACAAACAACAGAAGAGATCTATCTCTGAGCACAGAAGAAAAAGTCAGGATCATCTAGTTCTGAGAATTGATTGCCACAGATGAATAATCATACAACCTTGCGACAAGAACACAGTGTATATGCACACCTACCGGCTTGAATGCCCATGGCCAGCTTTGTATTTTCATAAAGAAGTTGTGATGAGAGCAGATGTAATTGCTTGTGAGGCAACTGAAATATGTAGGCAAGGCTGTGTGCATACTGACCTGAACTCTCATATTACAGGGTATTCAAGATCTTCAGAAGATTTAATCCACTGGAGTCTTTTTTTTTTTTTTTTTTTTTTTTAATTAGAAAGACTTAGTTTTGTTCTGGGATCCTATTCATTTAAATACATGACCTCGTTTAACTGGGAAGCCTGAATTAAATATTCAATTAAGAACATGTTAAACAGGCTTTAGGACACTTTGCCTTTCAGATTCCTTACACCAAAACAACCCTATTTACACAATACAGAACTGTGTTTAACCTGTGTTTAACTTTCAGACAGAAGTCACACATTAAAAAGAGAACGGGTGTGAAAAATATTATTACTTGTGTGCTCAAAATGAAGTCCACACATCATTGACTTGATTCAAAATAGGCATGAAACTTTAATTAACGAGTAATTGTAGCTAATGTTAACTTATTTACACAAATGTTTGAAATCTGCTTTAATTCTGAGCGCAAAGTTTAATGTCATAAAGAAGCAGGAAATCATTTTGGCACTCCACCAAATCATACAGCTTGAGATATAGAGGCAACACCAAATCATTCATCCTAATTAAATAAATGTAGAACCATTGCCCATGTCCGAACTGCAAAAAAAAAAAAAAAAAAAAAAAAGGTATTTGGCAAAAAAAGGTAAGTGGTGGACATCCTGAACCATAGGCTTGTCCTACGCCTAACAAGCATGCATGCCATAAAGCAGTCCAGGATGACAAGAGTCCTTGTTGTGCTGAAAGGGTTTGTGTACTTTGATGAACCTCAGAAGTACAGTAGATCACTAAAAGTCACTTGGTGAACAGATCTCAACCCTGCCTGTATTAGGGTTACTAGAACCCACCTCTGGCTGTAGATGGACACTGTTAGACAAACTAGACCCTTGAAAGACCCTTGAAACCAAATAATGAAGGTGACCCAATCTAATACAGTCTCTTCTGTTCTTTGAGTCAAGGAGAAAAACTGATTTGTCACCAACAGATCTTAAACTTTATATTGACATCTAATAATCTTGTTTATCTCTGTAACACTGAAAAGCAACATTTAACCAATCAGAAAAGTAAAATGTTCTTTTGACATGATCAGTATTCACAAATAGAGTCATAATCTACATAATCCACAACTGAGTTCCCTAGAGTCATCATAATATGATATCATAATATGATAGAGCGTATTATTACATGCCTTATTGGTGCCTTGATTTTCATTTAATCTGCCTCAGTGATGCATCATTGCTTACCCTTTATGATCTCATTTTGTTTTATTGCACGTGTATTGTGCCTCTCTGGCGATATTCTCATTTACTACCCAGCAATAAAGTGCCCACAAGTTTTAATATACAGCCTTTTTTTTTTTTTTTTTTTTTTTACTATTTTATATGAAAATAGGAAGAAAACTAATATTTTCTACAGGAAGACCAAAAACAAAACCACCTATACTGATCTGGCCCAAAGTATGCAGAATAAAACGTAAATACAGTGCTGAAAAATTTACATTTTATCTTATACACCATGTAATGGACAACCAAGTGTAAAGACATGCGATAGTAACAAAGCCGTCTTTTTAAATGTTGGAGTGCCAGCCCAGAATAGCAGGCGGGATTTGTGGGAAGTCTTGTATAATAGTTGTTAGCATTTTGATAATTTCATCAAAATAAGATATTCACCAAACCCCCAAAACAAATACTGATTGACAGCATAGAGATAACACAGGATAGCAAACATACCATAATTACTCATGCATACTTCTGAACAGCTAATTAGTATTCAATAACTGAAATTATACACCAAACAGTAGTGTTAGAAAGCTATCACACTGACAATAATGTTAAATGGAAGCTTTCAGCGTGGTAACTACAGGATTGGAATCTGAAATCTGACACTACAGTGGTTACTATGGGACAAAGAACAACAGAGTCAGCAGAGGAACATGTGAAACACATCTGCGCATCTAAGCAACCTAAGCAACACAAATGTGCAATTTTTTATGCTTATAATTCTAACAATGTTTTTGTGCATTATATTATAGGAGCACCAGGACTTACAACAAGCAGCACAAATTAGTATTGTAGCCCTTTTTTTCTGGGCATTTATTATGTTGGATATTTAATCAGAAGGAATTTAATCAGTTACAGGAGCATTTACTATTCTAAGTCATTCAGAAAATAATTTGTATTTTACCAGAGATTGTGTAATTTACATATAAAGAGTCTCCCTAATTTGAAACTCGATTGAAAGACTGCAAATTGTATAATTGGCACAAGTTAATGGACTTTTACAGTAAACGGAGACAAAGTTTACATCGCAAGTTTATTCCAATTACTATTTGCAGAAAGAAAGTTAGACTATGCTTATGAGGACAATGGAGTGAACAGATAATGTGTTCTAATCAAATGGGTAAAAAAAAAAAAAAAAAAAAAAAAAGAGGTGCCCTAGTTGTGCTCCAAAATGTTTTACATATTAACTGTCTGATCAGGTTCATGGTAGTTTAAATTTGGCAATTAAAACTTCAGATACATCTCAACTTAAGACCAATTAAGAACTGTCTAAGGCAGAATTCAAACATTTCTGGCATTTCTACCGCTTGGGTTTATGTTTTTCTGTGTTTCTGGAGTGATAGTTGTAGGGTTCATTAAAAAAACCAAACAAAAACACAAATACTATTTGGTAAACTAAGCTTTAAGCTTTATTGCAGACCACCTTAGGGAGCTTAAGCTTTTTCTGTGTGATTTGCCTCTTTATAGAGCTTTTTGGACATCACCAAATGTAAATCAGCTGTGCCCTGAAAGTGCATGTAATTTATGGGTGATCTTTCAAACGGAGGATGATGGAAAAGAGCAAACTTTGGTAAATCTGGCAAGAATTTTTTGCTTAATTTGGACCATGAGAGCATTTAAGAATACTTATTAAACTTTTTTTATTTATTTTTTTTTATAAAAGTTTTATAATGACTCAAGTAATGTCTATGACAGAGCATCTTTGTCTGTAGTACACTGTAAACGTGCTTGTATGGAAAATCAGATCTGGTCCTTCTAATCCTGAACTTGGCCTGATCTTTTTAACTGCTGGAATATTTTTCCATAATGGATCGCAAACAGATATGGAGCACACAATAGCATACCAGCTCCCTTTTTGAATGTCTGATCTTTATCCACAGTGATTCATTGTTATATAAATCTAGTTTGGCCTGGATTACACATTGCGAACTCTGCTGTGTAAAAAATACTCAAAGTTATAAAATTCGAAAACTCACCTTTATGCTAATTTCCATGTCCAGCATCTTTTTCACTGTAGTCACTTTAATGGCTATTGCTTGAAAATGATGAATATGTGCTGCAACCCAGTATATTGCCTGTCAATGAATAAATTTGATGATTTTACCCTGTTAATATCAATCGCAGTTTTTAATATATATTTTATCGCCTTGGGCAACACTCAGTTACTTTGATCCTCAGCAAGCTTCTGCATAAAGGATTATAAGGAATAGTTCCATTAGGACGAAGGGAATGGTCTCTTTTATCTATAACATCAAAGTTTATTGGTTGCCCATTAAACATACACATTTATGTCTCCCTGGACACAAAAATGTTCGTTAGAGTAATTTCGAAAAAGACATCGTTCATATAAGCCAGCCTTGTTCCATGGTGCATCCTTACACATGAACGGTTGCATCAGAGTTAAAACCTCTAAGCATCATGGGTGTTTTACATGCCCAAGCCATATTAAATAAGAAATGCAGTAAATGTTTAATTTTATGTACTTTAGGCTTTGGATAAATGGTGCTGTGTTTTATGCTTGTTTGTCCTTGCAAAATAATTTATTGCCTTTATAACATCTGACATCGTGGCACAGCACTAATATTGCTTTTGAGAAAACCTATTTTTGCAAATAATGTGTAAAATGTGAAACAATGGTATTTAACATATAACTTGCTCCCTGATCAACTGTCTTGAAATGTCAATGCAACACAGGATAGTAGGGAATGGAGTGGAGAAAATAAAAGCAATCTTGTTTTTATTTCTGCAGGGTGTCCCACTTAAACCACAAAAATTCTATGACAAAAATGTAGGACACTTTTGAAAGTACAGAGGGGTTAGACTGAAAAAGCTTTCACTGTAGTTGAAAAGATTCATTGCTGTGATGAAGTTCACCACATCGAGAACTCATTGACTCAAATCCCTCATGCCTTGTTAAATGGCATTGCAGCTCCACAGAGGCTTGCCTCAAACTCACAAGGCAGATGTTGTTGCCAAAAGCGACAGGGTCTTCTGGAGCAGTGTGATCCTCCAGGACCAACCAAAGCAAACACAAAGCAGATTTTCATCAGGGGCTTCTCCTGTTGTTTGGCTCTGCAGTGTACACACAGAAACTAACTGTGGATGAGCAAAGGCCCTTAAGTGAAAACCACAAATGACGAGGAACATAAGAGGTGACGAGGAAAATAAGCAGGCCGGGCGACGGAGGATTATGGTGAGGAGCCCTAATTCTCCATAGCCACCAAAAATAATTAGGTCGCAAACACAAACACCTGTGGATCTTCACCTAGGATGGCTGAAACTGGACTTAATTTCCTCTCTGCAGGGAAATGCTCTCTGAGGCACATAGTGTTGATGAGTGGCCTAAGAGTAAATGTGCTCTGTGCATGTCTTTATTATTTTTTTTCTAAAATCACTTATGTTTGGCTTGATTGTCCAGTGCTACACGTGAACAGGCCCTGTGTCCTGGCTGACTGACCTTGTACAGCATAGTTTTAATAATCTGTACAGCAAGAGGGTAAAATATGCAGCTCAGCAGTTTGCAGTTTTATCAATAAAGACAGAATAATTAATCCCATCCTTGTCTTCTGATTTGTAATTTGTTATTATTGCATATTAGAGCATGCTTTGGGTCTGCTAATCTTAGATAGCTACATATCAGAGGATGAGTACTGTACAATGTAAGGTAATATAGGCAATATAAGATTTTATTTGTGGCTGTTGGCAAATATGTTACGGACAATTATGATTATAATTATAAAAAAATTATAAAAATATACCAAATGGTATGAAGTGGGCCTGGGGTTGACTTCTTTCTAACTTCTTTCTTTGGTAACTTGGTAACTCAAATATCCGAAAAAGGTTTTTACACCCCGCATGACGTGGTTTTTCAGATGATTCGATAAAGCAATATTTTGCAAAATTTGAAATCACATTTGAAACATTTAAGGTCACATGACATGAAGAGCAAATGGAAATGCTACCTTTCTGAAAAAGGTGCTCTGTAAGAGCTGCTGTGAGAGGAGAAACCCCAACTTGATGCATAACATCACTCAGTACAAACACAGACCATTCACAACTATAGGTTTTACATTTATAAATATCACTTCTATTTCACGCAAAACTGCAATTTGTAATGAAAGAGAAGGAGGTAGACTATTTACTCCATCACCCCCCCCCCCCCCCCCCCCCCCCCC